>JBAMJV010005947.1:0-45825 GCA_037951105.1 Echinarachnius parma
CTCGTCGTCCTGGCCGGGGTCTTCGGGGTGGGCGCCTGTGCCCTGGTCGGGGTGTGGCTCGGCTACTACAGTCCGGTCGGATTCAGTTGGGCTGCGTACGGCAAGCTGAATCTTCATCCGTTTGTCTTGACCCTAGGAATGATCTTTGTCTTCGGTAGCTGTAAGTTTTTTAATCATGAATTGAATTGCCGAATAGTATTAATATAATGTACTATTGTACATGTACATATAGATTTTTTTTTACCTAATTATAATCAGTAATTCGCAAGGTTAGGATATTTGGGAAGATTGATCATCACCATCTCATTGTCATGATTATCACATTAAAGTTGGTACACGAGTACTATCTTCGCCAGCTGGAACAAAAGTAATCTTGATAATTGGAGAAAAAAATACACGTATATTTATATTTATAAATGACTGACAGAACACAGTCAGCAACTCGTGATCTTTAGTGAGTACACAAAATGAGGATACGATCGAGGTAAGAGTGATGGGAAGGGGAGGGGCTGTAGTTTGCAGCCCCCCCCCCCCCCCCCCCTCCCATTCGATCGAGTGAAGCATACATCATACTTGGAGCAACATCGGTTAATTTGATAGGTTTAAAGTCCATTTGGGGGGAATATTTTTCATTTTTGTTCAATACAGGAAGAATGTTATTTGACGGTATTTAAAGGGATCTAGTAACTTTTTTGACTTATATGCAAAAAGTAATGAATGGTAGATACAATATATATTTTCGTTATCTGATATGTCCACTGTGTGTTGTGTGAAAATTTCAAGTTAAATGGATGTTATATGGCCGAGTAATGAGCAAAAATGCAAAGTGATTTTCACTAACTCACTGCACTCACTTTGTACACGGTTTCGAAAATCCAACGGATAATTTATTATCTGAAAACTTCAATCGTACATATCTTTGTAACGAAAGGGAAATTTGAAAAAACGAAACCTGTCCCATGATTTCATTGTTAATACGAATACAACAAGGTATGTGGGAACCGCTAGAATTCAAATTTGATTTCAAGGATTTGGACAATGTTATATACTTAGTCCCTTTAAACAACTCATTATCTGGTTTAATAAGTAATACCGCGTGCACCTTATCTCCAGCCAGAGGCGTCGTTCACGGGGGGGGGGGGGGGGGGGGATGGGGGGATATATCCCCCCAATATTTGAGGTGGGGGGGGGGGATGGCCTGTATTATCATCCCCCCCAATATTTGGGAGGATAAAAACAATTTAAAAAAAGTATACTGGCGCATGTAATTGTGGAAGAGGCTACCAAATTGGACTAATATACACCGTTTTCTTTATATTTAGGTACTATTGTTTGTGTTATGATATATGTGCCTGTATATTTTGTCTGAAGTGAGATTAATCAATATAATACATGAATGCCTAAACATTACAGACTAATCAGTGGCGTAGCGACCGGGGGCTGTCGGCACGTGCCCCTAATAATAATATTAAAACAAAAACGAACGGGGATATCAAAAAATATAAGGAGAATTACATAACGTGTGCCCCTAATAATTGTGTCTGCCACCGCCCCCAATCAGTCCAACCACACTATGCCACAAGTTGAGAGCCCAAGTATAAAAAAACAAAAACATCTGATTGCGCGTTCACCACTTCCGGAACAATGTACGCGGCCTTGTTTCCTGCTCTAGGCATGTTCTAGGTCATTATCTGGCACATTCCCTTGAACATGTATAATAATCCGCCCTTTGGTTTTCTGCAAACTTGATTTCATTAATTGTGTTTATCTATAATACGCGGTAACTCAGAAACAAGTTTATAAAACGTGAAATTGATGCCTTAGGTATGCTCCAGATTGCACAATTTCAAGCCCCAAAATGCAAAAGCTTCCTACCGTGGGAGGGAGGACACCCCCTCCCACAACCCCCCCCCCCCCCCCCAGGCGCGGATCTACGGGGGGGGGGGGGGGTTTAGGGGGTTTAACCCCCCCCCCTTGCGCTGCCAAGTGAAAATGTGATGTGCATAGAAAAACGCCATCATTGTGTCCAGACCCACACAGTATCCGTATCGTCATTGGGTCAAACCCCCCCCCCCCCCCCCCCTCAGCAAAATGGCCCCCCCAAAAATCGCCTCGCCGCTACGCGGCTCGAGGACGATGCTCCGCATCGTCATTGGGTCAAACTCCCCCCCCCCTTAGCAAAATAGCCCCAAAAAAATCGCCTCGCCGCTTCGCGGCTCGTGGACGATGCTCCGCATCGTCATTGGGTCAAACCTCCGGCCCTGCCCCCCTCGGTCGCTTCGCTTCCTCGCAAAGACTGATCATCCCCCCCAACCATGAGAAGAAATCGACGCCCCTGTGACTCCAGCCCTTCACATTAATTATTTATCTACCGTTTCTTTATCAAAACTTGTACATTTCTCCTTCGACTCTCATGAATTGTCATCGATGTTATTAATAAACGCAACAATTTAATCATAAACAGTTACTATTTAACCTGCTCCCGACTTCTTATCACACCTTATTCTTTCTCTCTCTCTCATCATTTTGTCCCCTCTCCATCTCTTATAAATGCAGCTACTCTAAGTTACCGTGTATTGAGTCGTCTTGGGGTTCCTCGTCGGGTCATCAAGATCGTCCACGGTCTCATGATGGTGGTCGTGATCGCATCCACGGCCTTCGCTATCTATCTCGTGGTCAATGCGGCAGGGAGACGCTTCAACAGCATGCATGCTGTTATGGGTATTATAACGACCTCGCTGTTTGCACTCCAGGTAAACCAACGAATATTAATGTATAACAGTTTTATATACAGTCAAACCTGTCTTAGCGACCACCTGTCTATCGCCACCTACATTAAATGAGCCACTGCAGAGTAAACAATGCTATGGAACCTGTCTATAGAGGTCTCCTAATAGGTGGGCATAATGCTGTACAGCTGGTTATCCAGCCGTAATTTTTATTCATTTAATTATCACTTGTAATCTGTTTTACTTTATCTAAAAATAGTCTTGATAATGTATGTACGACTTGTGATATTCTTTTGCTTGTGTAAAAGTTGCATCTGCCTGTATTGGTTTGATATTGATTTGTTTACACGGAAAAAACAAACAAAAAAACACACCGAATGGGTGTAGACCAAGGGAACACTTTCCTATAATTAATGTTGTTTCCTGTTTCCTTCAGCTTGCCCACCCAATTTGTTGAGGGCGCACTACTAGAAAATCTAGAAAATCTATGCCTTCATAATGTAAAATGTCAATTTGTATTTAACTACACGTACCTTTTCGTGCATGAATGTTTTAGTATAATAAATAATTTAATGTGAACCATTTTTTAATCAAAACAAATATTTTAATTTGTAATTATAAAACATATATATATACTTTTTTCCTGCAGTTGACATTCGCCGTCTCCATCTTCGCTTTACCTTGTGCTCCCGAGTGGTTGAGGGCGCACTACATGAAAATACATGCTTTCTTTGGACTTCTTACTCTTCTGTCTGCCACTGCGACCTGCCTGGCTGGAATTCAACTGTAAGTATAGGTTGTACAGAGTGGCGTAGCTACGGGGAGGGGGCGCTGGGGGAACATGCCCCCACATAATTTGACAACATTATTTTAAAAACATTAAATTAAACAAAACGTAAGTGAAAACGTTGAGAAAACTCAAAGACAAACATAAGGTGTGCCCTCCGATCAGTCCTACCGCGCTGCACGATCCAAACATTGATTTCGCTGTATATATCATATACAGTCAAACCTGCCAATGCGACCACCTGTCTATAGCGACCACCTGCTCATAACGACCGCTCTCTGGTCCCCCCCTGAAAAAATCATGTGTTAAGCGACCTGCATAATGCGACCACCTGCCTAACGCGACCAGCGACCACTCTTTTTGGGTCCCGACACACATATAAATCTGTGTATAGCGACCACAAAATTAGCGATTGAGCGACCAAGGCATCAAATCTGTTGCCTCTGGTCGCCCAAGGCTCCAATTCTGAGCATGTCAATGTATACAACAAGCTTTTAAAATGACAATGAACTTCAGACAGTCGCTAAATTACCGACAAAAAGTGCTTCAACTCATAAACAAAGAATATTCAAGCGCTTCATAGCCCGGTCACATATCAACGGATTGCGCAAACGGATGTCAAACGGAGAGCTAAATTTTCCATCCGTTCTGTACGTTTCTTGTCCGTTCCTTGTCCGGTGATGTATGTTGTTCTATGTTTTGTACATGAAGCAATGGAGACGACTTTCATCACCGGATAATTTAATTTTTTAAATTGTCTATTCGTTGGGCATATGTTTCCGATATCCGTTGATATCTGACCGGGCCATTAGTACACGGTGCTGATACAGAAATGCGTTGAACAAAGGTACTATACTTAATATCACAACATCACTAACAAATTTTGATCGCCGAGGCGGAGTTTTTCTCACTCTTTTCTATGATAATCCTTGCGCTTGTTGCAACCATTTTACATTTTGCATTTTTACTTCAGAATTCTATAGAAAACTATACTGTGCATAAGCGTAGCTGATTCTGTCATGATGACAAACATCATGAATGGTACATTGACACATTTTGTATTTTCAATTTCACTTAAAAGATAATACACACATTTAATATCATATTAAATATAACGCCATTGATATATAATTTCAATTTTATTGTGGTTATTCATGCAACAAATACTAAATGTAACTAACTATCGAAACGTGCGTGTACAGATGTCATTTAATTACACATGTGCATATAGTCACGATATGCGACCATAAATTCAAAATGGCCGCCATCCTGTCTAATGCGACCAACTATCTATAGCGACCGCTTTTCGCCGGTCCCTTGAGTGGTCGCTATAGACAGGTTTGACTGTACCCATCGATCGTCATCTGAAAAAAAGCTAGCCACCTATACTGCCTATGGGCCGTCTACTAACTTAGCGCATTGAAATTGAAATAAGAACATATAAATTTATTTATGTGGTCCCTTCCCCGACAAAACCTGGAAATGTTTTCTAACTAACTGGATAAAAATATGAGCGCGAGAATTGTAGTAGTTTAATGGGGAAATAATGTTATTTAGCCGAAACAAGTACTGCAAAGTCGTTTTGAATGACATACAATTGTCAAATTAGGTCCCGCCTCGAGATCATCATCACCATCAGCAGCAGCTGCATCATCATCATAATCATCATCTTCATCACCATCATCATCATCATCATCATCATCATCATTCTTACCATCAACACCAACACCATCGTCATCATCACCTCTATAATAATTATCATCACCATCATCATCATCAGCATCATCAGCATCATCATCATCATCATCATCATCATCATCATCATTCTTACCATCAACACCAACACCATCGTCATCATCACCTCTATAATAATTATCATCACCATCATCATCAGCATCATCATCATCATCATCATCATCATCATCATCATCATCATCATCGTCATCATCGTCATCATCGTCATCATCGTCATCATCATCGTCATCATCGACAAGTTGTCATCGTTGTTTTTGCTTTTCTTGATATTTGTTTATTAATTTAGCAGTAATATATTGTGTAATGTTTGTTTCTTTTCCTTCTTTATCAGCGGGCAAATTGCTCTCTTTACCACGAACGCGAAGATTCCGTTGGCTGCTGGTGCGTTCATAGCTGCATTCACCGCCACCATAGCCTATATCCTGACCAACGAGGGGTATCGAACGACAAGGGTGCAATCGATCCAACAACCATGAATAGATCGTATGACAAATATATTAGTATGAATAATTGTTATCCACATTGTAGTTATTTTAATTACGATAAGAAATAGTTCTAACGTGTCTGCATTAGGAAATTTCATATAAAAATGGATCTAGTAATATTGTCCAAATCCACAAAACATGTTGGTCATATAGTTGGAATATTGTTTTTTGTTTACCACCGTTGGGCCGTCACAACCTCAAGTCGTTTTGTGAATGCAGAAATCTTGGAGCTTCTCGCCACGTAATCGACGAACCCTTTGTCTTCCATCTGTTCGGTCAAGGATGTTATGGCTCGTATACCCATCAAGATGGCATATCACTACTGTCCAGGCGGCAATCTTCTGGGCTCCCTATAGTCCAGCTAGGGACGTCCGGTAAATCTTGGTTCAGGGGCGTCGATCACGGGGGGGGGGGGGGGGGATGGGGGGGATATATCCCCCCAATATTTCAGGTGGGGGGGGGGATGGCCTGTATTATCATCCCCCCCCAATATTTGGGGTTCGAAAATATATAATAACATTAGAATTAAGAAGCATTGCCCCCTCTCATGAATGGAAGTTGTTACTATAGTCTTCTTTAAACCACTTTTTGATAATGCTAAACTGCCCAAATCCAAAATTTTCCGGGGCTGCGCCCCTGGAACCCCCATTAAGGTTATTTGACCCAGTCCCAGCCCTGTACTCATTAAATACAATGTAGTTGTATTCAGGACTTCTCTCTTGGCAAACCTTCAGGCGATCCTGGCCCACTGTGCGTCTGCGCTTCGCTCACTAAAAGTGAGCTAACTATTCAATAGATAATTGTATTTCTGGATATTACAAATCCCAAAGCTTCCGGGGGCTTCGCCCCCTTGACCCCCAATAAGATTTCCAATGTGGGTATCCCTTGACTTATTCTATTCAGGGTTCCATCAGAATGATTGCAATCGACGGTATTTATCTATCAGACTAACATTCATCCATACTTGGACAGTGCCCTCATCATAGCAGGAGCTTGCAATGTGCACTTAATAATCTTCCAATCTCTAAACAGCTACATCAAAAGCCAATTAACTAAAAAATAATTAACTCTATATTTACATATAGACATATTTATATCTGGATATTACAAATCCCAAAGCTTCCGGGGGCTCCGCCCCCTGGACCCCCAATAAGCTTCCCAATATGGGTATCCCATGGCTGATGCTATTCAGGGTTCCATCAGAATGCTTGCAAATCTCTATCTATCAGCCTGAGGCTAAAGTTTATATTGGACAAAGCCCAGCTCATAACATGATGCTTGCAATGTACACTTAATAATCTTCCAATTTATAAACAGCTGAATTCAAAAGCTTTGGGGCCCTCTAACCCCCCCCCCCCCCCCCCCCCCCCTCAGCCATAAAAAAACCCGGGCACGCTGCTGGGTTAGCGCTTCGCTCCCTCGCCAGAGATGGTCAAAATGACGAATCATCCCCCCCAATGGCGAGAAGAAATCGACGCCCTTGCTTGGTTGCATAGTATGGAGTTGACATTTGGTAGTTTGTCTTTCTCGGAACCATGTTAGAGCGATCTCTGATGTACAGTTTGGCGGAAGGCGTTGATTTCATAGTGTTTTCTTCATAGACGGCGCAGGCTCCTTTTTTTGCATTTCCGGTTTCTACGGCCATGGGCGTCGATCTGTCATTGATACCCATTCATCAGGGGGGATGATCTATTCATTCATCCCCCCCTGATGAATAGGTATTACGTAAGTATCGACGCCCATGTCTACGGCACAGGTTAAGCAATTTGGCTTTAATTGACCCTCCTCTCGATGACGTCTGAGGATTTTACAGACCGTAACCTGCGATGTTCCAACGAAATAATGGACATTGCTTGTTGACACACCTTCCTGGTGGAGCACAAGCATCGTTTGGCGTGTAGCTAATGACGTTGGACGAAGTATGGCGTAGAGAGCCTCTGTGCCAATTTTGGTTGAACATTTTACAGCCAACTCTGAGTAATGATCCATAACGATGACTTGTCGGACATACGCTTTGGAGAGAGAAAGGGGCCAATCATCAAAGGTCCTGCCTTTCAAAGCTCAAAACAAAAGGCTAAATTAATTAATGCAAATTTACATTGGTAGTTTGGAAACAATTATAATCATTATTTAGTCTAAAATGATTCATTAGGCGCAAAAAACAGGAAAAAAGAATGAAGTTGGATAAAAAAAAATGTCCTGACCAACAGTGTACTTGAAACTTTAATGTTTCTGTCATACCTTGTTGTACTCGTATTACCAATATTAGAAGCATGGAAACGGTTTCAGTTTTTCGACTTTCTTTTTTGTTAAAAAGATATTTATGATTGCAGTGCAGATTCATAATTATCCAGTGGATAATTATAACTGTTCAATAGGCTCATTTGACTACCAAGGTCATTAAGTTTCAATTAATTAATATGCAACTTCGCTTTAGTATTGTTCCTTATACCATTTTACACGGTCTGGGTCTTATCATAAATATAGTCGATGGAGCGGTAATACTAATGTCCAATGCCTTTATTACCGCGAAACATGTATCAATGCATGTTTTCTTTATATAACTCATACATAATATATTTTCCTTATATCCATATAAATATGAGCCACATTAATTGATCATAATCATTTCATAAATTCTCTATTTCAATGTGGCTAAGATACTTTAGTTATATTTGGACGTTGATAGATAATTTTTAAACCATCTTCGTATAAAACTATTGTTATTTATGTTCCGTAATGCTGCATCTTCTGGAGCCAGTGTGTGAGGGTTCACATGCCCTAGGGCAACAGTGATGTGCTGTACTTTACTTTTGTGAACCCTGGCCCACATACTGCTCCTCACTATTTTCTTTTGTCTATTTTCTTTTTTTAACCTGTATTTCTGTATTATGTGCATATTAATTGTGTTGTATTTTACATTGTATTATGCTTTTTGGTCGAATAAATAATAATAATAATAATAACTGCGTATAAAGTCAGTGTAATTAATGAGCTAGTGAATATCATTTTTTTCATTTTTCTCTTTTCTTGTTTATATATGACACTCAGGTGCCCTAAAAGGGGCACTCAGTGGACAAATAAGTTCAGAGAAATTCACATTGTATCAGCTTTTCGTCAGTTTTTGCACATGTCATTACAAAGTAACCCTAAGTAAAGTAAAGATCCCTTTAAGAATACAACCCGTTTGGAGATCCCCATCTGACTGTCAGACTGAACGTGGAAGTGTTTGATTTTGCTTTGTTTGATAATATAGAAGAAAATATATTTTTAAAGCTTGATGTATTATATTTGAAGTTTGTTGGGCTTCAAAATATATGTCTGCTAATTAATATACAGAAACTATGACCAGATATTAGTCAGTTAAAAGACTCATTTCTTGTATCACTATTATATATCGTCATAATTCTTGGACATTAGATACAGCACTATACGTTCTAGTATAAGTATGATGTCCATGACGGACTTGACTTATTAATCCCATTTCTGTACCATAAAACTTGCGTCACATTTTCATAAATCAAGACTTAATTTTGCTTTTTTTTATAGTAGTATATACTATATATATATATATGAGTCATTATGTTCTGGAAATTATGCATAGTCACGTTTTATAAACTGTATTGTCAAATGTTTTACGGTCAATTATTTTGATTTGTGTGATTTTTAAATTAATTTTTTTTATCAAAGAAAAAGAAAATCTGACATTGTAACGAAACGCTGCAAAAGAGGGTATGTTTTTGTTTTACCGCGAGAACGATCACGGGTTACACATTTTGAATATGAAGTGACACCACCAGGGTCACGTACCCCCCTCCCCCCCTCCCCCACCCCCATTGCCCCGGTAGCTAAGCCACTGCAGACCGCGTTGGAAAGAATTGTCTCAGTTTATTTTTTATTTTTTATTCATTTCAAACAAAAAATCGAATACATAACATTGTCAAACAAGCAGGTAGAAAAAAACAATTGGGACAAAAACTTGATCTGGAAAATGAATGTGTAAATAGGATTTTCAACATGACAAAGAACATGAACCCCGCGGTGTCACTTCATAATTCAAAATGTGTAATTTGCCGTGACGTATAATAGCTGCCGGGGTCGATTTATTGGGGAAAAACTTGATATGGGAACTGAATGTGTAGATAGGAATATCAGAATGACGAAGAACGTGAAGGCGGTGGTGTCACTTCATAATTCATTCAAAATGTGTCATCTGCCGTGACGTATAATACCTACCGGGGTCGATTTATTGGGGGAAAACTTGATATGGGAAATGAACGTGTATATAGGATTATCAACATAACAAAGAACGTGAACCCCGCGGTGTCACTGCTTATTCAAAATGTGTAATCTGCCGTGTATAGCTACCGGGGTCGATTTATTGGGGACGGGCCTTGATCTGGAAAAGGAATGTGGAGATTATCAAAATGACAAATAGTGGGGCAGATATTAGTGCTTTACCTCGCAGGAATCGTTCAAATTTTCATACAAGCACACAAATCGGCACGTGTATTGCCTTTGGTCCAGTTTTAGGGAAACAACATTGAGCCAAGCAAAATATCAACATGGTGGCCATTTTCCAAGATGGCCGCCAAAAAGCTACTTGTTGTCATAAAAATAAATAGAGTTTGTCATTTTCAATAGACTCGGCGGCGATTTCAATTATGAATGGTATGCAGAAACTAATTATGCCAATACAGACATACCCTGTGGCATAAGTACTAACAAAAAAAATCCAACATGGCGGCCATTTTCCAAGATGGCCACCAAAAAGCTACTTTTTGTTATAACAATATAAATGTTGGGTCGTTTTCAATGACTTTAGAGTCGATTCCGATTATGTAACACCGCCACCACACCACCACCACCACCACCGCCGCCACCATTATACCATCCATTTACCACCATTATACAGATGCTAACTGGGGGTGGAAGGAATATCCCAGAATTTTCCTCTACGAGGGATTGGAAATTTGCTATTGAGGGAAGATTATAAGTCCCGAGATTACTTCTCGCTAATGTCTTCACGAAATAGCCTTTCAAATAAGAGAGACGTAGTCGAGGGACTTATTGGGTGATTTCAAGTATGGTGTTTGGGGTTGGTGTTAGTGCGTATTAAACATTATATCCCTCATAAGATCGTTTTACCATTGTATTTGACAAATGATAGTTTTGGACAACACGCGCAATCCCCGCGCAATCACGTGACCGGGCTTGTTAGCAAAAACTAACACTAAAAGTTCGTTACGCGTTCGTCCCATAGATCATGTGTTTTAGCAAAATGCACACGCGATCAAATTTGTGCAGTACTCTATGGCGCACACGTTCTAGTCACGTGATTGACATTGCTGGTAAAAACTAACACCCTGGAAGAAGAACGCCAAGACAGCCAATAAGCACATCCGTGGGAGCGCTAGCACGCATTCATCGCGTATGTGCAAACGGGTTGGTTTTTTTTATTCATATTTCTATGGTATGTGCGCAACTGCCAGCGCGTTGGTGCGCACTCAGTTTTGCGTCTTTGTGATTGTATGCGCAAAATAACAATGACTTTAAGCGTATTAGATGCGCCGTGGTTCTGGAGGCTCATACTGGCTTCATTAATGCCGATTGATTCTTATATCAAAATTTACAAGCGATTTTATGAAATATTCCAGAGATTTTCACTTATTTTGCTATAAGCTGAACACAATCCGTGATATTGATGAGTGATATAAAAACAACTAACGAATGTGCTTGATTGTGATAGGCAATCTATTACCTCGGTGGGCTCAAAATGACTATTACCCTCAGCTACGCTTCGGGTAATAATCATTTTGAGCCCACCTCGGTAATAGATTTGACTATCACAAGAAGCCCATTTGTTAGTTGTATACTATCACCGGCCTTAGGCACCATATTTGAGATGACTACGTATTATGATGACATACAGTGACATTGGGGGATTTCAAATATGGCGCCTAAGGCCGGTGTTAGTGTTTAATAAGCACTAACACCAACCCCAAACACCATACTTGAAATCACCCATTGTCTTCACGAAATAGCCTTTCAAATCCCGAGGGAACATTCCATGATTTTCCCGACAACAAAATTAACATCTGTTATATTATATGACAAAAGTAACACATCTTTACACTTTCAGCCTGTCTGAGCTCGATTAGAAAATGTGGCTTTTCGGAGTGATATGTTGACAAGTCATGGCCCAGATAGCAATTTAACGTTTATGTAACGTTACCATATGGTTTACATTATATTATAATAACGTTTACTGGATAACGTTACATTATGGTTTAGTTTGCTCATTGATTTAACGTTAATGTAACGTTAACATTTACGTTAACATGATAACTAAATATGAACGTTGTGCCAACGTTAACTGGATAACGTTACATTATGGTTAATTTGCTCATTGTTTTAACGTTATTGTAACGTTAACATTTACGTTAACATTGTAACTAAATATGAACGTTATGCCAACGTTTACTGGATAACGTTACATTATGGTTAGTTTGCTCATTGTTTTAACGTTATTGTAACGTTAACATTTACGCAATAACATGATAACTAAATATGAACATTATGCCAACGTTTACTAGATAACGTTACATTATGGTTAGTTTGCTCATTGTTTTTACGTTATTGTAACGTTGACCTTTACGTTAACATGATAACTAAATATGAACGTTATGTCAACATTAATTGGATAACGTTACATTATGGTTAGTTTGCTCATTGATTTTACGTTATTGTAACGTTAACATTTACGCAATAACTGGATAACTAAATATGAACATTATGCCAACGTTTACTAGATAACGTTACATTATGGTTAGTTTGCTCATTGTTTTTACGTTATTGTAACGTTAACATTTACGCAATAACATGATAACTGAATATGAACGTTATGCCAACATTAATTGGATAAAGTTACATTATGGTTAGTTTGCTCGTTGTTTTAACGTTATTGTAACGTTAACATTTACGCAATAACATGATAACTAAATATGAACATTATGCCAACGTTTACTAGATAACGTTACATTATGGTTAGTTTGCTCATTGTTTTTACGTTATTGTAACGTTAACATTTACGCAATGACATGATAACTAAATATGAACATTATGCCAACGTTTACTAGATAACGTTACATTATGGTTAGTTTGCTCATTGTTTTTACGTTATTGTAACGTTGACCTTTACGTTAACATGATAACTAAATATGAACGTTATGCCAACATTAATTGGATAACGTTACATTATGGTTAGTTTGCTCATTGTTTTAACGTTATTGTAACGTTAACATTTACGATAACATGATAACTAAATATGAACATTATACCAACGTTTACTAGATAACGTTACATTATGGTTAGTTTGCTCATTGTTTTTACGTTATTGTAACGTTGACCTTTACGGTAACATGATAAATAAATATGAACGTTATGCCAACATTAATTGGATAACGTTACATTATGGTTAGTTTGCTCATTGATTCTACGTTATTGTAACGTTAACATTTACGCAATAACATGATAACTAAATATGAACATTATGCCAACGTTTACTAGGTAACGTTACATTATGGTTAGTTTGCTCATTGTTTTTACGTTATTGTAACGTTGACCTGTACGTTAACATGATAACTAAATATGAACGTTATGCCAACATTAATTGGATAACGTTACATTATGGTTAGTTTGCTCATTGTTTTAACGTTATTGTAACGTTAACATTTACGCAATAACATGATAACTAAATATGAACATTATGCCAACGTTTACTAGATAACGTTACATTATGGTTAGTTTGCTCATTGTTTTTACGTTATTGTAACGTTGACCTTTACGGTAACATGATAACTAAATATGAACGTTATGCCAACATTAATTGGATATCGTTATATTATGGTTAGTTTGCTCATTGATTATACGTTATTGTAACGTTAACATTTACGCAATAACATGATAACTAACTATGAACATTATGCCAACGTTTACTTGATAACGTTTCGTTATACGTTACACTAACCGTTAAATTTAACACCAAAGCTAATCAATACATAACATTATTATAACGTTTGTCTTTTATCCTTTAACTATTACACCAGAACTAATCAATATAATAACGTTACTACAATGTTTGTCTTTTAACCATTTAATCAAACACAAAAGCTATCCAATGCATAACATTACTATAACGTTGGTATTTTAACCATTCAATTAAACACCAAGGCTAACCAAAATATAACTTGACAACAACGTTGGTCTTTTAACCGTTAAATTAAACACCGGTGCTAATCAATATGTAACGTTATTACGATGTTTATATTTTAACCGTTACATTAAACAGAAAGGCAAATCAGTATATAACGTCACTACAACGTTGGTCTTTTAACCATTAAATTAAACACAAAAGCTAATTACTTAATAACGTTACCACAACGTTTTTCTTTTAACCGCTAAATTAAACAACAAAGCTAACCAAAATATAAATTTACAGCAACGTTTGTCTTTTAACCGTTAATTCAAGCACCAAAGCTAACCAAAATATAACGTTATTCCTACGTTTGTCAGTCTTAACCGTTAGATTAAGCACCAAAGGTAACGAAAATATAACGTCACCACAACGTTGGTATTTTAACCGTTAACTATGCACCAAAGCTAACAGATATGTAACGTTACTACAACGTTGTAACAGCAATGGTAACCAAAAATCAACCAAAACAACCATATTCTAACGTTAGAATAACGTCTACCTGTTATCTGGGGGTGACGTCATAATAGAACCCCTTTCTCTTTCTCATTGTGACGTCATAATACAATCTTTCTTGCAGTCCGCGCCATGCGGTGAATAGTGGGCTCTGCCGTGTAATATTATACAAATAATGAATGTTTTTGAGTGGAATGGTACGAATATTTGCAAGAGGTGAAAGATGGAATGTTACATTCAACGAGACGAAGCCGAGTTGAATGGAACATTCCATCTTTCACCGAATGAAAATATTCGTACCATTAGAAAAAAGCATTCATTATTTGTTTTATATGACACCTACTTTATTTGCTTATTCGTGTTATAAGAATCCGCACTGTCGATTAAATCGTCCAAATCGGCATCCGTCAGCAAAATAATTCCCGGTTCTGCAGCTATGTTGTGTAAAAAGCATAGAAGTATGAATAAACAAACCAACCCGTTTATAAGGCTCACTTAACGCGCGCAAGTCACGTGTCCAATAGACTTTGTACATGGGCAACATGGCGGAGTGAACCGATTTTTGAAGCACAAAAGGAATACCACTAGACGTCATCGCGTCGTGACCTAGAAAGACTTGACCAATCCATAGAAGTATGAATAAACAAACCAACCCGTTTATAAGGCTCACTTAACGCGCGCAAGTCACGTGTCCAATAGACTTTGTACATGGGCAACATGGCGGAGTGAACCGATTTTTGAAGCACAAAAGGAATACCACTAGACGTCATCGCGTCGTGACCTAGAAAGACTTGACCAATCCATAGAAGTATGAATAAACAAACCAACCCGTTTATAACTAGAAGGCTCACTTAACGCGCGCAAGTCACGTGTCCCATAGACTTTGTACATGGGCAACATGGCGGAGTGAACCGATTTTTGAAGCACAAAAGGAATACCACTAGATGTCATCGCGTCGTGACCTAGAAAGACTTGACCAATCATCATGCTATGAAGTGCGCGTAGACTATTGCGCCTATTTTCCTGCGCACTGTCCTAGATTGTATCACGCTAGAGAACAATGGGATATATGGTGACGTATGCATATGAACTTGTTTTATTGACCTCGATCTGGTGACGACGCGTATGAACTGCTCTGTGATTGGTTTATGTAATTCCCAAGTATCCCATAATGCAACCTGCAGTGGTATTCCTTTCGATGACCAAAAATCGCGGCACTCTAGCAGCAGTGACACCCCCCTGGACCAATCATCATGCTATGAAGTGCGCGTAGACTATCGCGCCTATTTTCCTGCGCACTGTCCTAGATTGTATCACGCTTGAGAACAATGGGATCTATGGTGACGTATGCATATGAACTTGTTTTATTGACCTCGATCTGGTGACGACGCGTATGAACTGCTCTGTGATTGGTTTATGTAATTCCCAAGTATCCCATAATGCAACCTGCAGTGGTATTCCTTTCGATGACCAAAAATCGCGGCACTCTGGCAGCAGTGACACCCACCTGGTAAAAAAAGTACAGCTGCCTTGCATGGAGTGCGTAATGTTTGTTAATGCGCTTTTTCATGAATGGAAAATCTGCGCAATGCGTGCAGTTAGTTTAAACGCGCGCTGGCGCTAGCACAACACAACAACATAAAAAAAGTACCATTCCACGTTTATGAAGTCAAAATCGTGGAATGGTACTAAAAAAAGTTCTATTCAATGAAAAAGACGTCAAAATCGTGGAATGGTACATTTCCACGAATGTCATGTGACCTGAATTCAACCAATCACATTGCGAGAACATTCTAAGGTGTCATATAAAACAACATATTATGACAATCACGTGCCTGTGTTGAGCCAATCAATGACTCGCATTTTACTAAGTCATATATTAATATTCATTATTCATTAACTTTTAAATGGAATTGAAACCAATCAATTTAGTGTTAAGGGACATTTCGAGAAGTACCAATACTCAAGTGTACCTTTAAGCATCTTAACAGTATGTGTGATTCCACAAAAAAAAAAACTTCAACGCTTACATTTCGCAATAAAGAGGAAAAGTGAAGTGTAAAAGCAATCGATTCAAAATGTTCTCCTTTTTTCTAAATGCCTTTTTGACTGTTGTTTTGTCTTTTAGGGTCTGTGAAGCGCTTCTTCTTGTTGCGTATGAGGCAACACAGCTCCTACGCGACATCACTCAAATTTGTTAGCCAATAGTATTGGGGTCCAAATAGGTTAAGTCTGGGTTTGGTTGGACGTGTGGGCGAAGGATTAGGTACTCGTGGATGATGTGGGTGGCAGTTTGCTCTGGTGAGCCCCATATGCAGGCTGGGGAAGGTCTAAGCCCCCAGCGCTTAAAACATAGTGAAATTATATAAGCCTATACATTTATAAGATCCCTATTAATACTCCTTGAGATTATACCAATATATCTAGAAGAAATATCGTAATAAATGGGGAGACACAGCGAAGGATAGAAGTGCTCAAGGTCTAAAAATGGCCAATTGTACATCGTTCACAAATCTGACCCATATTCGGGCGAACTCATATCGTATATAGGGCAAATTCTAGACCGAAAATCATAGCTTTATGATAAATCACTGACCATGCAAACAATACCGTGTACAAACATCACAGTTCGATTCATTTCATGACCACAGGAACTAAACTGTTCTGGTCCATTATTATTATTATTCAATTTTATTTTTTTTTTACAATTGAGCAGTCTGTATTCCACTTAATTTTCTAAATATTGTAAAGACCTGACAAAGACAGATAGATATTTGCACTCTTTATGGTACGGGTCATCATGACCATATGTCCAGCGTATTCAAATGCACATATTACGGTAAAGCGCGCAATATTAAATGTATACTCCATATTTACTGTGTTTCCAGAACCAGGCGGAACCTAGTCCAGGGTAAAAAAGAAGTTTTAATCCATTGTAAAGTTGCAATTAATTGCAAGTCAGAAAATATTCGAATTTGAACCAATCCGATTTGTGCATTTAGTCACATGTTCTTCATTGCAACTTTACAATCGATCGCAACTCTTTGTGCAGCACCCGCATGGGGTGTTTTTACAAAGATTCTAAGTTAGATTCTAAGCTAATTAAATTCTAACTTGGACTTAAAATAATGGTAGGCCAGTTATAGCCTTGTGATACAACTTATTTATTTTAAAAATGCAAATGATTGAGACTAATCAGAACTGTTACATCAAGAACATGAAATATCCTTGATATTGATGATTTAAATCAAAGTGTTTGCTGTGTGTTATAACTAGTTTATTAATTATACATATCTCGACTAATGAATTCCCATAATTTGAGTCCGACCTAGTATTTAGTATTAGTGTCAGTTGGTTTTAAAGGGATCTAGTTACATCGTCCAAATCCACAAATCCGAACTCTAGTGGTTCTCTCAAACATGGTTGTATTAGTATTATACCAATAGAAGCATGTTGGATCTTTCAGTATCTATGTCACATGGTAGATCTGTATGGCATATTTGGTTTCTGCATACTACAAATAATTGTAATCGACTCTAAAATCCTTGGAAAGTGACCACCTACTTTTTTTTTATGACAAAAAGTAGCTTTTTGGCTGCCATCTTAGAAAATGTCCGCCATATTGGACTTTTCAGTACTTATGCTAAAAGGTAGGTCTGTATATGGCATATTGGGTTTCTGCATTTTATAAATAATTGGAATCGATTCTTAAATCATTGAAATTGACCAACTATTTCTTTTTGTATTACAAAAAGTAGCTTTTTGGTGGCCATCTTAGAAAATGGCCACCATGTTGGATTTTTCAGTACCTATGCCACAAGGTAGGTCTGTATCTGGCATATATGGTTTCTGCATTCTATTAATAATTAGAATCGACTCTTAAATCATTAAAATTGACCAACTATTTCTATTTAGTAGCTTATTGGCGGCCATCTTGGAACACGGCCGCAATGTTGGATTGTTGCGTGGCTCAATGTTGATTCCGAAAAAGTGAACCCTAGGCAATGTACATGCCAATTTGGGTGCTTGTATGACTATTTGAACGATTGTTACACCTATCTGCTCTACTAAAAAGGAATAATGGGAAACCCAAATTACCCACTTCACGAGTACTATTAATTTAAAGGGATCGATGATTTAGTTCTGGTCAAACTGAATTTTAGTAGCCAAACTTGCACTGTATCCTTACAAACTAATAATTATAACTCCACGCTGCCCAAAAGGAAGAAAAACTTCCAAACGGCTACACTAGTTAGCAGACTGTTATCAATAATTAAACAAAACAGCCGTTAAAACACAAGAGGGCGCTCTCCAAAAACATTGGTCAACAATTTCTTAAGAAAAATTGTTAATGTTATATTTTGTTTAAACATATAGATTCAATAGAAAGATCATCAACAACTATTCGAAAACCTCTTTTTTCGAAAAATTGTAGGCATTATATTAATATTTTTCTGAAATGGTCCCACACTTATTCCAAATCCAATCGGAAATACTATTTCATATTTCTGCTGTTTATGGGTCCCGTTGCAGAAAGAGATGCAATCGATTGTAAGTTACAATTGATTGTAAGTCAGAAACTTTGCGCGTTTCAACCAATCAGATTCGTGCATTTAGAACACATGATATGACTTACAATTAATTGTAACTTACAATCGACTGAATCTCTTTCTGCAACGGGGCCATGAACTGATTAATCAAATGAAGCTTGTTTTATCTTTAAAATCTTGCGCTCTTACATACACTGTTGGTCATAAAGTTGGAATATTTTTTTTGTTTAGATCCAACTTCATTCTTTTCCTGTTTTTTGCGCCTAAATAATTATTTTAGACTAAACATAATGATTATATAATGTATCCAAAGTACCAATGTACAATGAAAGGTTGCATGAATTTGCATCAATTAATTTAGCTTTTTGTTTTGAGCTTTGAAAGGCAGGACCTTTGATGATTGGCCCCTTTCCCTCTCCAAAGCATATGCCCAACAAGTAATCATTATGTGTTATTTCTCAGAGTTGGCTGTACAATTTTCAACCAAAATTGGCACAGAGGCTTTCTAGGCCACACTCCGTCCAACGCCATAAGCTACACGCCAAACGATGCTTGTGCTCCACCAGGAAGGGGTGTCAACAAGCAATGTCCACTATTTCGTTTACGTTTACAGTCTGTAAAATCCTCAGACGTCATCGATAGGAGGGTCAATTAATGCTACGGGATTCTCTAGGACGTCCACGATTGACCACCAGGATAAATGATCGCAAATTGCTTAACCTGTGCCGTAGAAACCGGAAATGCCAAAATGGAGCCTTCGCCGTCTATGAAGAAAACACTATGGAATCAACGCCTTCCGCCAAACTGCAGATCAGAGATCGCTCTAACATGGTCACCGAGCAAGACAAACTTCCAAGTGTCCACTCCAAACCATGCAACTAAGATTTACCGGACGTCCCTGGACTAGGGAGCCCAGAAGATTGCCGCCTGGACACTAGTGATGAGTCATCTTAATGGGTACGAGCCATAACATCCTTGACCAAACAGATGGAAGACAAAAGGCTCGTCGATTACGTGGCGAGAAACTCCAAGATTTCTGCATTTACAAAACGACTTGAGGTTGTGACGGCCCAACGGTGGTATGGCTCTTACCCATTAAGATGACATATCACGAGTGTCCAGGCGGGAATTTTCTGGGCATCCAGTGTACCTTGGCGTTACCCTGGATCGAACACTTTCATTCAAGCAGCATATCGGAAAGGTGAGGGGGAAAGTGAGGACCAGGAACAACCTCTCCGGAAACTGACAAACTCCTCTTGGGGTGCCAGTGCATCTACACGACGGGCAACAGCTCTTGCACTTTGTTATTCTGCTGCAGAGTATGCATGCCCAGTCTGGGAAAGATCCTCGCACTCGAAGAAACTTGACCCAATTCTCAACGATAGCTGCAGAGCAATCTCTGGTTGTCTAAAGCCAACAAATGTAAGCAGCCTATATGTCCTGTCCGGCATTGCTCCACCCGATATACGCCGGTCAGTAGCCAGTAGCGTGGAGCGTCTAAGACAAAGTCAGGATAGCCGCCATCCATGTTATGACATCCAACCATCCCAGAAACGACTCAAATCGAGGAAAAGCTTCCTACACTCTGTCCAACCGCTGACCGAATCCCCACAGGTGGCCAGACGTAGGCTTTGGGAGGAGAGGCGCAGCAGTAACCGCCACCATGACAAGCTACCTCTCCCTACTAAGGAGCAGTTACCCCCAGGACACAAGCAAGACTGGAAGACATGGAAGTCCCTCAACCGACTTCGCACAGGGATGGGTCGATGCAAAGTCAACATGAACAAGTGGGGATACACAGATGATGACAACATTAACTGCGACTGTGGCACATCACAAACCATGCAACACCTCCTTCAGTGTCCTAACCTTGAGGAACAGTGTAGTCAAGAAGATCTGGTGGTTGCGAATGAGACAGCCCTGCGATGTGCAAAGTCATGGCCAAATATTTAATATGTTAGACTAGTAGTGTAGCGTAGTGTAGAGTAGTGTAGATGTAGGATACGAAAGAAGTAAAGAACGTAAGGGAAATTAAAAAAACCGAAACTTGTCCCATGCTTTTATTGTTAAGAAGAATACAACAAGGTATGAGGAAACTGATAGAATTTCAATTGGATTTTGAGGAATTGGACAATATTAGTAAGTCCCTTCAAGCAACCAAAACCTGCACCATAATATTACGAACTAATAGTTATAACTCCTCTAGTCTCGAAAGGTATAGAAAATTACAAACGATTAAGTAATAAGCATGTTATCATTCAAAAAGAGCCATTAAAAGTTAAAACACATGAAGGCGCTCTCTAAAAAAGCATTGGTTTCAACATTTTTTCATACAAAATTATGCATGTGATGTAATGTTGAAATAATGATTAAATAGAGAGATCATCAACAACTATTTTATACAAACCTCTTGAAAATGTTTGAAAAAGTGTAAGCATTTTGTAATTTTTTTTTTTTTTAATCATCGAATAAATCTGGGCCCCAGATTTATTCCGATCGGATATATTTAATGATATTTCAAGCGTTTCTGAACCGATTTTGATCAAATAAAGTTTATTCTGTCATTGAAATTGTATACTCTTTCAAATTTTACACTTTTCATTATCTCACAAAAAAATTATTTCGTTCAGCGCCCTCTATACCAAAACTTAAGCACGGTCTGGAAAAGGACTGAGATCACGGAGATGTTGCATTTTACACAGTATGCAAATTCTTTTGTTCCTCGCTCCATTCGCGAGTACGATAATAACAAATGCTCCGATTCGGGATGAGGCGCCCGTACGATGCCGGTCACATTTACGGTTGTGGACGTAGTTGAACGAAGTGGAGGCTAACGTAGTTGAACGTAGTTGAAGGTAGTTGAACGTACCGGCATCCGTATCGTACCGTAGTTGTCCGTGATGCTAACTTGGTATTAACTCGGGGGAGCCGTGATCTTCGATTTAATTTTTGAATTAATCCAATCAAGCCACATGCCAACTGGGGAGGGGTCGCAAGGTAGTTTTATCTGAACATGTGAATTAATATGGGTGTATAAAATGCTGTTTTATGCATACTGTACATGAACTCCCAATACATTATTAATGATTAAAATCTTATTATTAGGCATATATTCAGGGGGCCGGGAGTTTGGACGGTCCGGGATGAGGTAAAGAAAAAACAAAAGACATTTCATGCTTTCAGTACAGAAAGAGGGGTTATATTATACAGATATTGACTGCCTAGAGGGGCAATATAACATTTTAGATCCTCGAGGGGAGTTATATTTTTGTCGAAGGACATTATATTTTTCCGAAGCGCGTAGTGCTGAGGAAAAATATAGTATTCCGAGACGAAAATATAACTACCCAAGAGAAATGAAACGTTATATGGTTCCCGAAGGAAAAAGTCAATATCTGTTATATTATGATGACCTATATAGATACAAATCAGTGATCAACAGACCCTTTTCCTTCCTTCTTTAGTTTTACGAGAACGGCGTGAAACTTGTCATAATTGTGGGTCATTTACAATGTCAAAACCGAAAGCACTCACTTTTTTTTTAATGTCTCTGAATCCATATCGCAGTGTTATCATGGACCGCTTACTGTACAATTCACCATTCGATATACGAACCTCCGCATAAAATGATCGAAGAAACTTACTCAGTTCAGTTGCTGTAATTGTTTCTGAAATTGTTAATCATTTGTGTTCACTGTAAGCTTTCAGCACATTCTGAGCTACATTGATGACTTTCTTAGTAGAACGGGAATCTTTTTCATCAATTATTTCGTCCAATTCTTCCTCACCAAGCGAAGCGAATCGGGTCGTTGAAGCTGCC
The DNA here is from genome assembly GCA_037951105.1 of Echinarachnius parma. Classification (NCBI taxonomy): domain Eukaryota; kingdom Metazoa; phylum Echinodermata; class Echinoidea; order Clypeasteroida; family Echinarachniidae; genus Echinarachnius; species Echinarachnius parma. The sequence continues at coordinate 22,837 of JBAMJV010005947.1, forward strand.
ATTTTGACGAAAACAAATGTATTGCAATTTCAATTTCGCGCTGCAATTGCGTGTATATGTGCGAAGCGGCGGTGTACGTAAATTACGTCATACCTCTGGATATAACGGCGTTATATTCAGAGGTATGACGTAATTCACGTCATGTTTGAAAATATAACGCTTCTCATCCTTGTAGCGATGGTCACGTGACAGCATTTTGACTAATCGTACATCAGTATCTGTATAGGTCATATAATATAGCCCTCTATCCCTTAGCTACGCCATTGTTTAGGTCCTTGTGTAACACAATTGTTTTCAGCACATCAAGAAACATATCAAAAGACACAGAAAATATCAAAATCGATCAACCCAGTCAATTTGTATATTAAAAAGTAGCTTTTGGACGGCCATCTTCTAAAAGGGCGGCCATTTTGGATTTTAGCCATTAAAAGGGTCCGTTTGTATCACAATCGTTTTCAGCGTACCAAGAAGCATAAATCGACACCAAGATTATTAAAATCGGCAAAAGCGTTAATTTTTTACATCAAAAATGCGTTTGGGGGCGGCCATCTTGGAAAATGGCCGCCATGTCAATTTTCCGCCATCATATGGGTCCGTATGTATCATCATCGGCTTAAGCATATCAATAAACATCGAAATTGACACCAAAATAATTAAAATCGACGAACTCAGTCAATTTTTATATCGAAAAGTACATTAGCTTTTTGGCGGCCATCTTGGAAAATGGCCGCCATCTTGGATTTTCGCATGTCTAAGTGTTTGTTTCTTCTATAAAGGGTCCCCAAGGTAGCCTGCATACCAAGTATGTTGCTTGTATCAAACTTTGAACGATTTCCATGATATTTTACACATATCTGCTCTATTTAATATAACCGTAGTAACAGAGAAGTAGAGCAGAGCACGGGCCATGTCACAGGAATCTATATTATTAAGTCGAATATTCACGATTGACTGCGTCGGCGACGACCTTGGGTAAATAAAGAAAATATGTACAATTAAAATGACAATAATTGTATTCAGGTAATGTCTATGCTATGGTTTTCATCGCAGCGGCTGGGGAATGACAATTGTATAGCTCACGTACTTTGAAGTGAGCTATACTATAGTAGTTAGAATCAAGACGAAATTAACGTGGATAAGGGTTCGAGCTTTGCCTAGACCTGTTCAAAGCAGGTTTGGAAAAGTGGTATCGCACTTTTCACTATCATTTACTTAAAATCTATTTATAATTCACGCCCATACCATGATAATCATGAAAGGATCTGAAAAATTACAAATATTTGTCACAAAACAAACCCATGTTCTTTATATATTGTTAAGGCATACGATCCAGAGCGTTCTTGTCCCAACCTTCGTCAGATGCAAACCTGTGAATTAGTTAAGCTCACTTCACTATCGTTAATATCATAGCTTGGGAGATTGTGCGTGAACTCCCAAGTACATTGAAAATCAATGTTGTCTAATATACAATGATAGATAATCAATGTGCATATTATGGAAATCGTAGTTGTCAGCTGCAATTGAAAGGGGAGTTTCCACATTTTGTTTGCATGTGATTGTGAATTTTAATATTTAAAACAAGTTGAAAATCAACATTAACATGGTTAAAGGGACTTAGTAACATGTTCGAAATCCTCAAAATCAAATTGGAATTATATCGGTTCCCTCATACCTTGTTTTATTCGTATTAACAATAAAAGCATGGGACAGGTTTCGGTTTTTCAAATTTCCATTTCTTTCAAAAGATATTTACGATTGAAGTGTTCGGATATGAAATTATATACGGGACCTTTTCAGCCGTGTACAAAGTAAGACAGTGCAATGAGTAAGTGAATATCACTTTGCATTTTTACTCATTTCTCATTTCTCATTCGCGAGTACGATAACATATTACTTCGTTATAATTATGAATTGTACCCTTGAAATGAGTCTTTCATGGGAACATGCATATGATCAGAAATATATGATCAGAAATATCGAGACTGCTCGATAGATTTGTTCTCGTGACTGATGTATACTATTAAATGGGTAGTACAGTTTTGGTCAGGCTGAGCTTTAGTAACAAAAATCTGCACAATAACATTACAAACTTATAATTATAACTCCACCACGCTCGAAAGGTATAGAACATTCCAAACGACTAATTAAAAAGCCTGTTATCATTCAAAAAGTGCCATTAAAACCCAAGAGGGCGCTCTCTAAAAAAAACATTGGTTTAAAGGGATAGTTGAGTTCTGGTAAGGAGAGTACAGTTTTGGTGAAACTGAATTTTAGTAACCAAAACCTGCATCATTACATTACAAACTAATAGTTATAACTAGAAAGGAACACAAAATTACAAATGACGTAGTAAAGATCATGTTATCATTCAAAAAGAGCCGTTAAAACGTAAGAGGGCGCTCTCTAAACACTCATCAGTTTCAACCATTTTGAATAAAATATTGTGCATGTGATGCTTTGCTGAAATAGTGATTAGATAGAGAAATAACCAACAACTATTTAAATACCTATTTTGTAACTTTTTGAAAAGAGGAAGCATTTTTTTGAATTTTTAACGGCTGGTTCAAAATTCTCTAATAAACCTGGGGCCCCAGGTTTATTATAAATTGTTATATTTATGGATATTTCAGCCGTCTCTGAACCGATTTTGATCAAACAAAGGTGATTGGTTGAGTGCCCGTGTGCACCGGCCAATCGGCGTGTTCCGTTGTTGACCTATCAGGAACGCAATCGCTCATGCGAGATTGTGATGTTGGGAGCCACGGTAGAGCATAAAAGCCGAGTGTCTACATTCGATATTATCATTTGACAAAGTATTGCAGTAGCATACGAAACGTCATGATCGTTTAGATTCCTAGTTTGACCATACATTGCGAGACAAACGAATATCATTAGCGATATTATTTTCGATATTATATCCGCAATGGATTATATATTTACTATTATTGATTGAACATACGGGCGCCCTGCCCTGAAATTGATACGTAGATATGAGCGTTGTAGCGAGAAGGTGGCTAGGTTCTACCGTGGGTTTGGCATCAACCGTTGGGGGCCGGTTGGTCGGGGTAGTGTCGTGGCGACGTATCGTACGCTGGTTCGTTAGGCGGGCCGATCCAGTGTTCCGTTGATTGGTTGAGTGCCCGTGTGCACCGGCCAATCGGCGTGTTCCGTTGTTGACCTTTCAGGAACGCAATCCCTCATGCGAGATTGTGATTTTGGGAGCCACGATAGAGCATAAAAGCCGAGTGTCTACATTCGATATTATCATTTGACAAAGTATTGCAGTAGCATACGAAACGTCATGATCGTTTAGATTCCTAGTTTGACCATACATTGCGAGACAAACGAATATCATTAGCGATATTATTTTCGATATTATATTCGCAATGGATTATATATTTACTATTATGATTTTATTATTTAAATATTATGCTCTTTCAAATTTTACACTCAGTTTTTCATTACCTCACAAAAAAATAAGTAGTCTAGCGCCCTCTCTACCAAAACTCAACTATCCCTTTAAACCATTTTTCATACACAATTATGCATGTGATGTTTGTATGTGACGAGTAATGATGGATATTTTGACCAGGCAGTAGATCATTAGTCAATAATGTTATGATATGAATGTTGAGATTTTTGTATTTATTTTTTTTAATATAAGGTGCTATTGTGAGCAATAGCCAATAAGGCGAGACATACATCAAACTCAAATACGGGCATTAAAGCACCATGACATCCTCATCGGCCAATCAGTGGCTCACAGCGGCTTAAGGAAAATTAAATTAAATTAAATTAAATTAAATAGTGCCTCATCTATGTGACACCATCAATAAATAACAGGTGCTGATGTACTCGTCGCTTGAAAGATTGAACACCAAAGTCGTTGATCTCTCCAACTGTGCCCTCTGGTAGGTTGTTCCAAAGAGGGACTGCTATGTGGAGAAAGCTTCTGCCTGTTGAGTAGGTTCTAGAGGTGGGTATTGTAAGGGCATGTCTCAGCATTGCCCTGCTGGTTCGTGTTGATCTTCTTATCACGTATGGTTGAGGGAGCATGGACTTCATGTCTGAAGGACAAAGGTTGGTCTGCATCTTGTAGAGTACTGTTGCAACAGCCACACGTCTTCGGTGTTGAAGAGATGGGATGTTAAGTTGTGATTGTGCGTCTTCTTCATTCACGCCAATGACTCGAAGAGCTTTCCTCTGGATAGAGTCCAGCAGTCCAAGTGCAGTGGTAGATGCATTCATCCAGCATAGCGAAGCATACTCCATTACGCTGCGAATTTGGGACTTGTAGATGGTAGCTTTTCCTGCGACATCAAGCTTGGTAGCTACCCTCCTTAACGCTCCTAGTTTTTGTCCAGCTCTTGCTGTTAAGTTGGTGATATGTTTTGTCCAAGTAAGTTTCCTGTCCACAGTAACTCCCAGGATGACAAGCTCATCCACTTATGTTAGTGTGGAGTTCCCGAAATGTAGGTCTGTCCTTGTTGGAGTTCTCTTCCGAGAGATTATCAGGGCTTTACACTTGCTTGGCTCGAATGTTACTTTCCAATTGTGAGCCCAAGTCCATAGTCTATCCAGATCATTGTTGTTTTATAAAAATAATTAAATTACTGAGTGTTAAAAGTTAAAACCACAAGATAATAATGGTTTTGATAAATTAATCGATGAACTTTATATTTTCCCCAAAAGTAATAATTGAGACTGCAATCGTTTACCAATTTGTTTATTTATAAGATCCTTGAGAATAATATGTGAGATTTTCATAGAAAATAAATAATGTTCACCTAGTGGAAACAAGATCAATGTCTGATTTTATCCCGATCGTTCGCGTGAAGTATCCTAATTCGGATACTATGGACGGTTAAGTATCATAATTCGGATCCTCTTGACTACGGTCGGAAACCGTCTATAGACTTTTAAATTCTATGTCTCCCTAATCCATAATTAGGGAGACATTCGCCAAATCAAAACCCATTTCATTTTCTCTTACCATTAAAGGGCAATGAAACCCAAGCAAAATGTTGCTTTCATAGTCCTGAAGAGATTAAGAAGAATAATCTCTGAAAGTTAGAGCATAATCGGATAAGAAACAAGAAAACTACGGCTCTTTGAAGATGTCCATTTATTCCTATGGGGAACTCAAATTGGCAACGCACTCTGATAAGTGTGTGGACAACTCCCCATATGTTTTGTACACAAATATTCCCATTTTTTCAGTTTTCTTCATAGTCACATTTTCCCATTCCCCCAACTCATGATATGTTATGTATAAAAGCATTCTACAAAACATATGTTGAACTCGAACGAAGGGTAAACATAAATTTTGAGAAAATTGAACAAAACTGAAATTTTGTGTACAAAATGTATGGGGAGTTGTCCACAACTTTGCCAGAGTGCGTTGCCAATTTGAGTCACTCGAAGAAATACATGGCTCTTTTCAAAGAGCCATAGTTTTCTTATTTCTTGACCGATTGGGCTCAAATTTTCAGATACTATTCATTATATTTAGTGTCTTATAGTGCATACAACAATTTGTCTGGATTTCATTGTTCTTTAACCAAACAACAAGATACAAGAAAAATGTAAAAGATCCAAGTGATTTTGGTTGAATCTTACACAGTTAATGGATCACTTTAATATAGGTTTGATTTATTGTTAAAAGGGTTACAGCTCGTTATTCCGAAGGTTCGTTATTCCGAAGGTTCGGTTATTCCGAAGGTTCGTTATTCCGAAGGTTCGGTTATTCCGAAGGTTCGTTATTCCGAAGGTTCGTTATTCTGAAGGTTCGTTATTCCGAAGGTTCGCTATTCCTAAAATGAAATCGGGTTCGTTATTCGGATTAACGAACCCTCAGGTATACGAAATTTGCGTGTTCGGAATTACGAACCTTCGGAATAACGAACCTTCGGAATAACGAACAGCACCCATGTTTAGAAGGTAGGAAACATGTAATTACAAAGTAAGTGCAATGAGCTAGTGAATATCACTTTGCATTTTTGCTAATTTCTCGGCCAAAAAACATCAAATAACGTTAAATTTTGCTCACATTACTTTGTTGACATATCAAATCACACCAATACATATTTTATTAATCACTCATCACTTTACCTGTTTACTATGTTCTGAGCAAGTTTATAATACATACACATTGCAAGCTTCATTTGGGTTACGGGAGCTACCGTTAGTTTCAAAACTATGGCACAATGCAATGCAATATCTCAAACGCGCATGAAGGAAACTGACTTGAAATAACCTCTAACTATATACACCGATACAGAAAAGGAATCATACATTTAAAATAGTCTATCTTTCAATTATTATGTCAACAAGCGCTGAACGCAGAGCAAAGTGGAATACTCATTTTGAATTCGGAAATACGAAGCTATGGTGGTCATTGGTGGAATCAAGGATTCAATACCAGCGATCCTTAATGCATGCGCAAATGAAGTTTAAAATAGACGTACAGTATATAGCAACAATAAACGTAGAGAAGACCGGAACAAATCTACAGGGGTCATCCTTTTTTTCCGTACTAATCTGATCGAGAAAAGGCATGTCGTTTGCCTAATCTATGTGTCATTTGGTTGAACACGAAGAGTAAGAAAAAGCCGACATTATTAATCCGCGGGGGCTCTGTCCCCTAGACCCTCTACTGGGGCACTATCAAAGTCGACTATTGCTCCCCGCCCGTCATGGTAAATGGCAAACCGACTGTAACTAAACTGGCTTATTATATGCTAGTGTGACACTTCTCCGCATTTTGGTTTCCGCATGGTTTCGGCACTGTGCCGAGACATGCGGGAAGGATGCGTGACAAAGTTTGGGAGGATACGGATGGGGAACGAAATTTTCCAAATTTTCCAAATTTGTTCACGACTAGTTCACGACAAAATTTGTCGGGGTCTTGCGTGAACACTTCGTGAACACGACAAGGTTCCTCATAATTCGCGCATCGGCTGCGCATACTTTCCGCACACTTTCCGCACGATTTCCGCATAGTCTACGCACTCGCAATACTTGATCAAGAAACGAAGGCATAATTATTTTTTTCCAAGTTTAAATTAAAACAAATATTAAACGGATGGTATACAGTTCAGATTTTTAGGGCGCTTTAAGAAATAATTTCTTTGTATTAAAGGGCAATGAAACTATGGCTTTCGGCTATTATTATCGTTTAGAGGGTGAACAGACATTTTATTTGATACATAACTTGGCAATTTTGGCCCCCTGGATCCCATGAAATCCTTACGTGAACATACCCACATTTTATTTATTTATTTATTTTATTTATTTATTCAGTTTATTGACAATATAAAAAACAGCCAATGGAAAACAGAAAAGGCAGAAGCCCAAACAATAATGTCTGTTTCCCTAATTACACATTTAACATCAATAAATACAACAAGTATATAAAACAGCAAATGAATGCTTATTGCATAATAATATTTACAATTTTACAATTAAAACATATTGAAGATTTACACACACTCAATTAACCGGTATAAAAGCTATACAATATTTAAATGTAACTTCAGTGCCCTTTTAAAAGACATAAGGGAAGGGCTATTTATAATATACTGTGGGAGTTTATTCCAATCACGAGCTGTGTTTACATAAAATGAATTCATATAATAATCTGTAGTCTAGCAAATGGTACGTTTAATTTCAATAAATGGTAATTTCTTCCAATCCTAGATGCATATGTAAATTTGTGTGTATAGTTTACAAGCATCAAATTATTTTGTAATTTATAACAAGCAACCAATCTATAGTACAATCTTCTTTTTTCTAAGGTACATAATCCCATTTGATTTAATAAATGTTCATATGAGGTTTCCCAGTCACTACACATCATCCTAACGCAACGCTTTTGAATACGTTCAAGTATAATTCTATGACTTTCACAGTGTGGGTCCCAAGCAATACAACAATATTCTAAGCGTGATTTTATAATAGCTTCATACAATTGCTTTAAAAATATGTGGGGGACAATTAACAAATGATCTTCGTAACACACCTATAAGCTTATTACAAACTTTATATAATTCCTGACAATGGAATTTCCAATTCAGAGTATCATTTATAACAATGCCAAGATATTTTTCAGTGTGCGTTATATCTAGTTCATATCCATTCAATTTATAATTAAAATCTATTGTTTTATTCTTACGAGACATTTTCATAACTTTACATTTCGTAACATTAAAATTTAACAACCATTTTTTACTCCAATTACTAAGTTCATCTAAATCTTTCTTAAGTAAACTGCAATCTTCTACAGACTTAATTGTATTATATACAATACAATCATCTGCATACAAACGAATAACAAATTTTATATTGTCAGATAAATCATTTATATAACATGAGAAAAGAATTGGACCTAATATTGTCCCCTGAGGGACACCAGACGTAACCATGGTAACATGGATCCAGTCAGAGTATTCTCCATTTAAAACAACACGCTGTGTGCGATTCTTCAAAAAATTCATAATCCATTGTATATTTCGTGTTAAAACTCCACATGTCTTGAGTTTATTACATAACAAATAATGAGGGACAGAATCGAATGCTCTCGAAAAATCAAGGAAAGCAATGTGTATATCTGCGCCAGAATCTAAAAAGTTCGCCCAATCATGAATAGCTTCAATTAATTGAGTTTCGCATGATCGTTTTTCGCGAAATCCATGCTGATTATCATCGAGTATATCATTCAGCGAAAGGTGTTTACGCACAATTCTTTCTAATGTCTTACATACAATAGATGTTAACGAAATAGGACGGTAGTTAGCGGGGTCCTCTTTTTCTCCCTTTTTATGAAGCGGACACACGTTCGCTGTGCGCCAGTCAACCGGTAAATCGCCGCATGAAAGAGACAAATTAAACAATTTACAAAGAGATGGGGCTAACTGTTCGGCCGCTTCTTTCAGTATGCGTGGGGCTATTTCATCTGGACCTTGTGCTTTACTAGAATCAATTTCTTTTAACAATTTATACACTTCTACTACTGTACATTGAATATCAGACATAGGCGGAAAATCACAGTGTGTATGATCATTATCAAATGACTCATCACTAGTTTGTTCATTATCTATTCTAAAAGCAGATTCAAATTGTTTATTCAAAAGTGTTGCTTTCAATTTATCATCTGTTACTATATTATCATTAACTCTTAAACATGAAATATGTTTAGGTTCTTTCTTTTTCAATTTTACAAAAGTCCAAAATGCTTTAGAATTCTTTTGCACATCTTTACAAACAACAATCAATTTTACTAGTTCTTACGGCGGCAAAAGGTGATGGGAGCGGCCATGTTCTTGTAATTGCCCGACATGCTTTGAAAGCTATGACGTGTGCGCTACGGGCCGAACAAAAAGCTTTTCACTGATTTACAGACTCGTCAAAGCATCTACAAATATTCACAATGGGTTAAATAGGTGCTATTGAAATGCATTAGTCCATATCACTGACCGTAAGTCCGCACACACCTAATAATGGCGGCCTCCAGTGTTCGCATGAATAGTGGTAAACCCGATAGAGTTTTCACATATTTCTCCCAAAGCAGAGATCTGAGTCGGAGTTATGTTATATATAATTTAAAAAAGGCATATTACGATATATCAAGTAGGATAAACTCTATTCTTGAGTTGCATTGCCATTTAAAGGTAATCACAACTTATGTGTTATATTTGGAAAAAAACACACATTTTAAAGACAGAATCAACTCTTTTGACCTTCTTCTTCTTCTTCTTCTTCTTCTTCTTCTTCTTCTTCTTCTTCTTCTTCTTCTTCTTCTTCTTCTTCTTCTTCTTCTTCTTCTTCTTCTTCTTCTTCTTCTTCTTCTTCTTCTTCTTCTTCTTCTTCTTCTTCTTCTTCTTCTTCTTCTTCTTCTTCTTCCCCCTTCTCCCCCCTTCTCCCCCTTTGATTGCTAAACTGTGACCGATCAACGGTGAACCAGTTGAAACAAGTGTCGTGAAACAATGACCAAAACGATGATGCGGAAAGATGGCGTAAACATGGCGGGACAATGCGTGAAGAGTGCCGAAGTTTGGTGGAAAAATGACGTGACGATGTGTCGGCACAGTGCCGAAACCATGCGGAAACCAAAATGCGGAGAAGTGTCACACTATAGCATATCGCTCGGCATGCCGGTCAAGATGGTACACCCTTATAAACGCGACTAGTAGAGCATATAGTTAAAAACTTCTCAAGTTTACATGTGCAAAGAGGCTTAATTATCCTCTAGACCCCACCAATGGCTTGTAAAGGACCCCCTGGACACAACCCATGCGAGACTTCTCGCTACTGCATTGCCATGCGCGCTAAAAATCAACCCATAGAGAGATCAAAATACAGGGTGGCCCAGAAATAACGGAACGGGGCACTTCCCAAAGTAAAGTAACAAAATGAACATGTCCATCGGATAGGGTGTCCTTTCCAATGAACAACGATACCAAGAAAAGTAATTTTGGACGTGTAGTTTTTGTTTTAGGGCGCTTTGAGTGAGACCATGTCAGGTTCCTATTTAAGTCAGTGCCTGATAAATGAGACTTATTGCCCTATGTACCATTGAACACGCGAATATTCCGCGCGCCATTGTTAGTGTGCATTCAGCTGTGTGCCGAGCGGTGCCGAGAGAATGGGCTTAATTGGTCACTAGTATGACGGGCAGTAAGTCTCATTTATCAGACACTGACTTGGTAAAAAATTTCAAAAATTAACCACGGTAACCATGGTTATTCGAGTCAAGTTCCTCACAACTTCCGGTAAAACATCGCTATTTAGTGAGATTTCAGCCGATTTCTGTTGCCATTTATCCACCGAAATCGCACATGATACCACCATTTTTCACATTATACGATCAACCAGATAATCATCGACTCATATCTTGCAAAATCTAGCTGAAACATTTTTTAATCCAGTCAGGAACTAGCAAAGAAGAAGACTATGTCCAAAACCTCTATCGTAAGGACGAACAATTTCCCTTTTTATTGATGACAAAAAACATGTCAACAATTAAACAAAATATAGCAAAATTGGTATCAAACGAAAGGTGATAATGTCATATCTTACCGAGTCAATTTGTTATCTTGAGTGTACAGCTGGCTACCTACAGCAGAGGACCACAAGCGATGCTGTCAAATCGTGTTGTTGATAAAAATCCACCGAGCGGGACTCAATGCATGCACTGACCTGCGACCTAGATCTGAATAAGAAATGCGCACAGCCTCATTACGAGCACGCGATGCGGATGTACTGTATTATGGGCGTGCAACAGTGTGACTTTAAAGGGATAGTTGAGTTTTGGTAGCTGCACAAAACAAAAAATTTGTGAGATAATGAAAAACTGAGTGTCAAATTTGACAGAGCATACAATTTTAACGGCAGAATAAACTTTATTTGATCAAAATCGGTTCAGAAACGGCTGAAATATCCATAAACATAACCGTTTGTAATAAATGTGGGGCCCCAAAAGTATTCAATAATTTTGAACCAGCCGTTAAAATTCGTTTTAAAATGCTTCCTCTTTTCAAAAGCGGTTTTTAGATAGTTGTTGATTATCACTCTATCTAATCACTATTTCAACAAAACATCACATGCACAATATTTTATTTAAAATGGTTTAAACAAATGCATTTTTTGAAAGCGCCCTCTTTAGTTTAAACAGCTCTTGTTTAATGATAACAGGCTTTTTACTAAGTCGTTTGTAATTTTTGAATTCTTTTTGAGCATGGTGGAGTTATAATTATTAGTTTATAATGTAATGGTGCAGGACTGCAGGTTTTGGTTACTAAAATTCAGTTTAACTAAAACTGTACTCTCTTTACCAGAACTCAACTATCCCTTTAAGCTCTCCCACAGATGCATGACTCCGGACAATTTCGCCTCCCAAATCAAAAGAGAACAACAAACAGATCGACGCATCCACCCCAAGCATAATGAGCGACCAAGCGTGTAGCGCCTTAACAAGTTCAGCATATTTACCATTGTATTCTTGAATCAGTAAGTAGATGTAAACACAAAATAATAATAATGAACCAATTGTCCTGTGAATATTAGTTAAATGACGGGCATCGGGATATCGGGTGTTATTAGGGTATAAAACGAAATACTTCTGGCGGGATCACCAGTTTATTTAACGCCCCGGCGCTTCTGGGGTTGTCGAAAGTCTTTCGCTTCGGTTCTTTTGCTGGGAAAACAGAGAAGTTACCACGATCTTGCATTCAATTGTCAGTAACTTTGTCGCAATTCGCCGATGGTAGAAGTTCAGAATTTGGCTAATATCTTTGTGAAACGTGAAATATACTGATCGAAAAGTGAGGACACTTAAATATTAACTCTCGGCGATAATCTAATTTTTGGGCACTCACCATCTTTGAATAATGAAGGTCCCCATTGCAATCTTGGGATTTCTTTTCATCATTGCGAGTGTCACAAGTAAACCTATGAACAAATCACGGGTCGATAGCGTGGGTGAAGTGTCTGAAGACGCGGACGAATGGGAGGATGATGGTGAGGAAAGCGACGACGAAGGAGAGGATGACGCATTGATCGGAATTACTCACGATGGCAGAATCATCAAACGGGAGAAATTGGTACAAATTACTTTTCATTATTATCATCATGATTATCAGACATGTAGTGTATCCATGTCTATTATGTATGCATCTGTGTTTAGTATATAATTATATACATTATATATTTATTGTAACGCTTTGTACTAAGCATTAAATCATCATTACAGAGCATAAGGGTATACAATACATTATGTGTTGCACTTTAGTCTAGCTGCAAGCTTGATGGTGTGACACCCCAAAGGAAAACTAATATAATATTGAATTATGTATATAAATTATGGAATATGGGACAGGGTGAAAGAAAAGAAAGGAAACGGAATGGGTTCAAGTGTTGATAATGATGTGCATGTTTTCACTAGCCCTTAACTAAGAAACTAATGTTAACATTTTATAATAATCTATGTACAGGAACACAAAAAGTAAGCCCCCCCCCCCCCCCCCACCCCTCCTCCCTAAACAACTGCACATAGTTTCATAACCAAGAATTATTTCAAGATTTCGTTTGGCCCAAAATCGTATTGAATTCATTGCGATTGTAAATCAGTGCAATTTAATGCATTTAACCACATGTGCCATTGTGAAAAGTGAAAAGCAAAATGGATGGAATTTCAAGCAGCATCGTTTCACAAACCATACTAATCAGTAGAGCAACTTGCGTGTGGCAGCTTCCTGTACTCATCATGCTCATGAACACCGCACGGTGCGCACATTTTGTATATTAATGAGCTCACTTCTGACGCTGATATCTTGCCTTATCCTTAATCAATATTAGAGGTTGGGGTCTTATTTTAGAGAATGTACTTCACATTTTCATATTCTTGCAATGTCATAAGTATATTACATGAACAAATTAGCAAAATAATCAATTCAAAATCATCCAAAATTTGTTTATTATACTTGTTTTAAAATGCTCGCAAAAGCGATCTAAATCCAATTGCCTACTTGACATTTTTATATCACTATAAAGAGTATCATGTGTTATTTCATTTTCGGGCACTTCCAGATAATGTTTAATTTTAATCGAGTCAAGTTCCACAATTAAAGCCAGCTAGTACACTTACGAGTTTGTCAAAAATGGAAATACCATGATTTCTTCGAAAATCGCGTTACCTGATTGGTTGGTTACAGAATCATGAAAGGTGACGCAAACTTGCGATCGTCGGAGAAGCCGGTTACGTAGTCATGAGAGTTTGCCTGACCTATCATGATTCCATAACCAACCAATCAGGATACGCGATTTTCGGAGAATGTTGGTCAATTTCGTCGTAAATCGAAATTTATCTCATTTTACGGTCCTTCAAAAATCATCTGAAAATGTGTGCCTCGAATCGATGTTGATATCATTTTGACGCTCATAGTTGGAACTTCATAACCATTCGAGAGAAAATTAGATTTGATGTTTAATCGGGTCAAGTTCCAAGAAGGAACAACAGCTTGCAAAAAGGCTGCAAAAAGACGATCAAAATTAAGGTACAATGCAACGAACATTCATAAGCCCGTGAAATGTCTAAATGTCAAAATAAAGAGCGAGAATTGTACTTCAAATTATCTCACCACTCTGCCATATTCACTACCGTAGTTACCAACAATTCCACTTCAAAGAAGCGCTTATCAAAGTCACGTGAAAGCTCGCAATTCGCGAGATTATCACGTAAGCTACAAAACCAACATCGGGCAGCATGCGCGCAGCCTTCGAGATTCTGACCCAATTCTGAGTACGCCCGTGACCGCGACAAGTTGCTCCTTGACTGTAATCATGGTAATGCATTGAACCAACAAGCATGAATTTGCTGTTTCACAACAACGGATCAAAGTCAGAAAAAAAACTTATATACGTATGTCTGTAAACAGTCCAGCGCATGTCTTTGTGACTTTTGGAATCGGGTCATTTTGTCTTTCATCTGCGCTCAGTCAGCCATGAAGTGATATATCATAGATGTCTCTTATTTTCACACAAAGTGTACATGACAACTGTACAAAAATGTTTTTCAATACAATATTGTCAACAACTTCTTGGTTTAGACATTATGCGGAGTTGTTCAGGGGGGGGGGGGGGGGGTACTTTTTGTGTTCATGACATGAATTTGGGTCTGTCTTCATTCACGAGGCCTCCGTGTCCTACAATGTGTCTACAAAAAGAATGGTACAGTCACGAACAAAATTATTAAAATATGATAATATGATAATCTTTTAGGTTATTTTGTACCATATTACAGAGGAAGAGTAATTCTTTTAGATGCTCTTTGTATGACATATTGACAGATTGTATACGAAAATATAACAAAAAATCAATTTGTGCCGATTTGCGTATTTGCACTGAAAATGACGTTGGACATTTGTTTCACACATTTGGTCTTCTCATTTAGAATTATGATATCATAACGATGTAATAATGGCTTGAGTACACTTATATTTGTCACGAATATAGTTCAAATATAATTCCCACTTGTAACTTATTAGCGACAAACAATTTGTTTCTCAAAGAAGGACTTATAAATGAATCTACATCCTTTTTATCACAAATACGTGTTTAATATGGGAACGGTTTAAAATATTCATTATATCTGGGCTTTGTTAATCGACGAACTGAATAATAAGACAAATAGTTAAGCTTCAAATTCAACTTCTCACATTTTCATGAGACGATACATTTCCATTACTATCCTTCAAATCATTGATAAATCTAATACCCTTTTCATCACAGGATTGAAAAAGAATAGACGGATTGCCAATTTGAATGGAGCTATACATCCCTTGAGATTCAAATAACCAATCAGTTTCACATGCTTTAATTAACAATGACATGGCCTCAAAAACTTCTTTCCAAAATGGACCAGTTTCATGAGATAATTCATAAAAATAATAATCACCAAAACTAATCATGAATGCTTTTTTTAATTTAATTTTTTATAAATTACTGCATTTAAGGGATAGTTAAGTTTTGGCATATTATAGAGTACAGATTTAGTCACACTGGAATTAAGTTACCAAAACCTGCACCAAATGAATAGTTATATATCCACCATGCTCGAAAGGTACACAACATTACAAACGACTACGTTAAAAGCCTGTTATCATTTAAAAAGAGCCGTTAAAACTCAAAAGGGCGCTCTCTATAAATAAATTGGTTTCAACCAGTTTAGAAAGAAAAAAAATGGATGTGATGTTTTTATCAAAATGATGATTAAATAGATAGATCATCAACAACTATTAAAAAGCCTCTTGAGAAATATTTTGAAAAAGTGAAAGCATTTTTTAAAAAAAATGTTTAAATCATCCAATGAAGGTGCCAGGTTTTTTCCGATCGGATATATTTATTAATATATATTTTAGCCGTTTCTGAACCGATTTTGATCAAATAAAGTTTATTCTGTTACTCTTACACATATTCATAATAATTCTTTTTAACTCCATGTTCGATTTAGTGCTTAACTAAAACGACCAACTCGTTTTCTGCTATTTTGTTAGGCTCATTTTTCCATGTAAACTTCACAATTGTTTATTTTTATATTAATCAATTCAACAGATGGGTTTGGAATAGACATAAACAAATTATTAAATTGTGGTAATAATAAGGCCATGCAGGGGCGCATAATGCCCACCCCCCCCCCCCCCCCCCTCCGGGATTTTTCTTATTATTCGGGAACGAGGAAAGATGACGCCCTGCCACTTCGTGACTTTTCTCTTTCAAGTCTTGCACATCTTTTGAAATAACATTTTTGATAATCGGACCCACCGTTACGAAGTCACGTGACCTTATGTTAATCAACCATGATTATAGACATAATCTTTATACAAATATTCATCATGTGAGGATAGATTTTATCGTTAATCTTTTGTAACCGCGAGGCGTTGGGAGAAATATTAATATTTTTTTTGTTCTATTAGAAGTACAGCGTGTCAGCCCAAATATTGCTGATTTTCATGATTTGAATACAAAACATATGGAAACATCATTTTTCCTAGAAAGAAATAAAACATTGGATATTTTGTGTCGTTTTAATTTTAGGTGTATGTTTGGGGGGTCAAAATAGTGGAATTATTTCAAAAAATTGAACGTACCATAGTATTCTATACACGGGTCCCTGTTTAACAAGTGTATTCATCATTATTAGAGAATACATTTATGTGTATGATTCGAAGACATCCTTTGTCAATAGATTAAAACCAAAATGACGGTGGTCAAGGCTTTCATAAGATATTAGTGTGACATTTTATCATGGGGACCACGGGCGTAGACATGTCATTGATACTCATTCAACTGGGGGGATGATCTATTTATTCATCCCCCCCTGATGAATAGGTATTACGTAAGTCGCTACGCCCGTGATGGGGACACTGTGTATTCGTAGGTAACATTTACGGATAGTAACGCCCATTTGGATGTCCCAATTAAACTTAAAAGTGTGCACTTTCTAAACCCAACCAGGTGTTTTCTTCTTCTTGAGTTTCAACTGAATTTTTTTTGGTACTAATTACCAAATCAATATTAAAAGAACTAGTCTTATCAAATATATGAAAATTAACAATTTCATGATCTTTTTGTATCATCGGTTAAGCAAATGTTATTATTTAGAGTCATTATAAAGAATATCACTTGATTTGATAAATTGGCTCAGTTTCATGTTAACATGTTAAACAGAGTATTTTTGCTGTGAATTTTCATTGAAGGGCCATTTTATGTTATTAAAAAGTAAAGTAACGTAATTTAAACACAATGACAATGTCACGTTGTGATGTTTGATATGCTGACGTTTTATATTATTAGTACGATTGCACCCTTAGGCCATGAAAAAATAAATGGTTAGATTGGCGTAACCCGCCCGACCCTAAAAATACCGCCGACCCTAAAGGTTTTTCTGATTTTTGTTTTCCCCAAAATTTTGCGATATGTGTTATTTGTGTGTTATATGTGTGTTTTTGTGTATTTGTGCGAATCCTGAAAAAAAAACGAAAAAAAAACCTACCTACCTACCCTAATGTTTGGTTGCCCGTTACTCCAATCCAAGAATTTTTTTTTTTTTTTTGGGGGGGGGGGGGGCCTTACATAATGTACACAGAAATGTCAACACAATGTATTTGTTGACAGCGTCATAACACGCTGAACTAACAAATTATAACAGTTAATGGATAAATGAGTTCTGGTAAAGAGAGTACAGTTTTGGTCAAACTGAATGTTAATAACCAAAACCTGCACCATTACATTACAAACTAATAGTTATAACTCCATCATGCCCGAAATGAATAACAAATTACAAATGACTAAGTAAAAAGCCTGTTATCATTCAAATAGAGCCGTTAAAACTCAAGAGGGCGCTCTCTTAACACTCATCGGTTTCGACCATTTTAAATAAAATATTGTGCATGTGATGTTTTGTTGAAATCGTGATTAGATAGAGAGATAATCAACAACTATTTAAAAACCTCTTTTGTACATCACAGAAGAGGAAGCATTTACAAAAAAAATAACGGCTGGTTCAAAATTATCGAATAATTGTGGGGCCCCACAAATATTACAAATGGTTATGTTTATGGATATTTCAGCCATTTCTGACCTGATTTTGATCAAATAAAATTTATTCTGTCATTAAAATTGTACGCTCTTTCGAATTTGACACTCAGTTTTTCATTATCTTACAAAAAACTTATTTTGTGTAGCGCCCTCTATACAAAAAATCAACTATCCCTTTAATCTGAGAAACATGATTAACAAAATGGTTCGAAAACTGAGTAAGCTGTCAGGATAAACAGGAATGACAAATTTGTTTCAATAATATTCAACTTCTTGAAAACATAACGAGAGTGCCATGTATAATGTTGTATGAATCTCCGTTCATCTGATATTGCATTCATCAATTAAGAAATTAATGAGATTATATAGGTTTTCCCGCTCAATTTAACACTTTTTCAATCAAATTCATTACGGGTCATTCAAATTCACACATTGCCGCGGTATCGTTGGTATCGGTCTTTCAAATTCCGCAAGTGCAAGCGAATTCATGCATACGCATAAGCTTTCGTGAATAAACACAGAAGTTCATCATTTATGGGCAATCGAATTCGCGAATGTGAAGCCAAATTTAAACTTGGTGCATACAATTTAACACGGCATGGCCGGTCATACCTGATGAGCACGTTTGGAGCATTCGATTTCATTTTGGGGCAAGCAATTTGAACATTTTGTCATTCATTTAACGCGGATGCTAGCGCACTCGCGTGTACATTACACACACACACACACACACACACACACACACACACACACACACACACACACACACACACTCACACACACACACACACACGCACACACACACACACACACACACACACACACACACACACACACACACACACACAATAAGTTTGTGTAAATGCGGGGGAGGGGGACCATTGAGGCCTTGCATTTTCATGGGAGACACACATACAATGACAGAGATGTATGAATTTCTCAGTCGTCCGTAAATACAGGTTTTCCCGCTCAATTTTACACTTTTTTCAATCGAATTCATTAAGGGTCATTCAAATTAACGCATTACCGCGTAATCGTTGGTATCGGTCTTACAAATTCCGAATAAGTTCAAGCGAATTCATGCATACGCATCATAGCTTTCGTGAATAAACACAGAAGTTCATTTATGGGCATTCGAATTCGCGAATGTGCAGCCAACTGTCAACTGTCCTTTCGCGAATTCGAATGACCATTGATGAAAAGGTATGCTCTTTGTGCAAATTCACTTGCTCCTACGTGATTTTGAACGACTATTTACGAATTCGAATGCTGCTTTGACACGGCAATCGCAAATCGCGCGAATTCGTTTGCTCCTATTATCAATTGGATTGACACAATCGCGAAATTGAGCGGGAAAACCTATACAGAGTGTTTATAAAAAAGCGGAACCCAACTTCCACCAGCTATCTTAAATATTAAACAAAGTTATGTTTATTGCAATATATCATCGAAAAGATAATTTAATACTCTTTCATTTGGTACCATATGAATGAGACCTTGAAAGAATAAATTGGCATTATTGTGATATAATTACTTTATCTATTTTTTTAATTGCATATCTTAGTAACGACACAAAGCTACGATCAAAAGTGTAATGCAAGTACAGTCATGTGTTCGCGGACTGTTTATGTAGGGAGAGGGGCGCGCATTTTGGTTACCTGTTTGATGTTGTTTTTTATCTAATAACGCAATTGCATGTCCATTACAGCTGGTACATGCCAAGAAGAGTCATGAACTAGTTACTTATACCATATACCTATACTTGCCTGCATGGGCTTCTATGATGGTCTCCCCAATGTTTTAAACGAATATGGTTGCGTATATAGCTATATGGTCGGGGTACGATGGGGGTATGGTCGGGTTATGGTCAGGGTAGGTAGGCGTGGTCGGAGTATGGTTGGATCAGGGTATTATTATGATCGGGAATAGTTGGGATAAATGGTTGGGGTACTGTCGGAGTTCGGTCGGGGTGTGATCGGGTTATGGTATTTGGGTAATAGTCGGGGTTTGGTCATGAAATGGTCGGGTATTACGGATAATGGTCGTGCCCAACGTTAGCTCGACCTTCATCTTCCAATGTTACCCTAACGTTGGCCTGTCAACAGGAATAACTTGGGTCAACGTCAGACATACAACTTAATTATAACAATTACTTTATTCAGCTTCTGCCGATTAAAAAACAAATGTGATGTGCCAGTACTGCCACAAAGCCACGGTTGGGGATAGGGGCAACCACTATTTTCTTCTTCTTGGTATTTTACCATTTTATTGTCATTGTTTTTGATAAATTATTGGGGTAGGGGAACGTAAACTATCCTCCATAACTACGCCATTGCATATTGCCATTTCATATGATACTATATAATTATGCTTATGCATGTATCTGTTATATAGCTTTACATGTACATGCTTTCTCTGACTTTTTGTCCTGTATGCATGTGTTTTGGCCAAATAATGCATTTTATCGCACACTAATAACATTTTAAACAAGAAGCGATGTAATTTGAGTAAAATTTATATTTTGGGGTCTGACATTCACAATGATGGTGTAGTTGAATGTAATACCCCTGAAGAAATAAGTGACACTTATACAAATGTATTTGTCTATGTGGGTGAAAATGTACAAGTAGGCTACTATCGGTCTTATACTTGTCGTAATTTCCATATTTTGGGGGGCCCGAATGTTATATGTTACCCAGCAAGAATACTGATTGATACGATTCAGTATATATCTCAACCATTGGCACATATAATAAATTTATCCTTGTCAACTTGTATCTTTCCGGATGCCTTGACGATTGCTAATATTTGTCCTGTTCACAAAAATGGTACCACGGACACAGTAAATTTAGACCCATATCAGTATAATAATTCTAAGTAAAGTGATAGAAAGAGTGGTTGATAATCGTTTGATGAATTTTTTTCATGAAAATTATATTGTATATAAATACCAGTATGGTTTTAGAGCAGGCTTTAGTACGAAGTTATCATTGATCAATGTTATTCAACAACTGTGTACAAAGTAACATTAACACAGCTGATGGAAGTCGGAATCTTTTTAGATTTCGCAAAGGACTTCGATACTAAATCATGATATTTTACTTACAAATTACAATTGTACGTGGAATGCCTTTAATGTGGATCAAGAGTTACCTATTTAACCGATGTAGCTTATGAAGATTTTTCTTCTCGATTACCGATTACATGTGGAGTTCCACAGTGATCTGGTATTGGGGCCAACGTTATTCCTCATTTATATAAACTATTTCCAAACCCAACTTATTATTTCCATTTGCGATTGTTTGCAGATGATTTTATTCTGTTTCGCACTTTTCAGAGAGGATATAGACACATACATATTTAAATGTTATGAAGGAAAATATTGACGCATTTCATATTGGTGTAAAGAAAATAAACTTACAATAAATACATATAAGACACAGTTCATGCTTTTTAGAAATAGACAAAACGACAAAATAATTCTTTGGACGTATTCGTATTAATGGAAGCATCATTGATGAAGTGGATTGTACTTCATTTGTAGGAATATAGATAAGAATATTACGTGAAAAAAAAATTATCGACTCCGTTTGTTTATCTCTTAGACAAAACTTTGGCGTAATATGTAGGTTACGCCATTTTGCACCTAAGAGAATTTACTGTATGTGGGTAGGCGTGTCATGATTGATTTGATCGATCGGGACTAAGTTATTTTTATTATATTTTTTCATGAAGATAATATGCAATTGGTACAATCGTTAAGGTAGAAAACTGTGATTCCACTCTTCAAGTTTGAGCGTCAATATCTATCTTGTTATTGCATGCTCCTACTCGAATTTGTTATAATTGACAAGCCTGTTTATTCCCATTTACATTTATACCGTTTTTACCTTAAGTTGTTCAGAATGTGCAGTAGACCTGGATATGGAGTCATTGCCAACTGAACATGCTGAAGGTGAATTCTCCTTTTGTTAGGAGAATGGCTGAGTTATGAATAGTGTAATTGTGGTGATTACACAATAGCAATGCATTTTGCAACGTTTCAATTTGGACTTTGCACCATATTCAGGTGCAATGCACGTTTTTTAAATGAACATTACAAATGGAGCGTAGTGTAAAGGGGAATAAACATGCCTGATATTATACCTTGTTCATGTAAGATATTATAGGACAAGAGAGTAATGAACGCTCAAACTTGAATTGTGGAAATGTTTGTGAGGGGTTTATATGCACAACCAGAAGCCAATAACATGGAAACTCTTTTCCAAGTTCAGCTAACATGACGGACTTAAGCACCCATAGTGAAAACTATTATTTGCTTACTATGCAGATTATATATACATAAAAAAACATTGATTTAAATTCAGTAGCTCATTATCTATATGCACAATCTCACAAGCTATGATATAATGAAACAAATTTGACTGATTAACAACTGACGAGAATACGTTTTCATAGCCCTTAATGATACTAAAAACATGAAGTGTTATATTTTTTCTGAAATGTATGCATTTAAAACTGTTTGCTGATTGCTTTATCATGTTTATGCTCTGTTCTTGTATAAATATGCTCATGTTGGCCACATATGCGTATTGTTTCAAATTTTATAGGGTTATTGTTTTTGTTTTTTGAAAATCAATTAATTTGATTTTTCTGATTATTTTATTGTTTTTATATTCCCTGTTGTATTGTTCCTGTTTTCAAGAGTTTGGAGATTTCTCTTACATAGATGAGTCGATCATCTTAGCTGAACTTGAATACATGATTTTCAAACGTTTTCGTTCTAATCGAACATCTCAATGCCAAAACATTAAAATTGAAATCAAAGATCTCCATTTTAACAATATCTGATTTGCATATTATGCCAAACGTTTCGTTAATATTAGTTCAGATGAG
>JBAMJV010005948.1:0-48760 GCA_037951105.1 Echinarachnius parma
CAATATTACTATTATAATAATTATTATTAGTAGTAGTAGTAGAAGTAGTAGTAGTAGTGGTAGTAGTTATAGTAGTAATTTGTACATCAAGACCATATCTATATAAGAGCAGAGAGATATTAACGCTCATCCTTGAATTGCGGAACATTTTGTGAGTGTTTATATTGTACATCTGCAGTGAGTTTGTACAGGGCGGTGATGTATTACAGAAAAATCCGCCTTTCATATGTGCACGTGACCAATCGCAAGCTGTTGCAGGTCGTCGCAAGTATCGTGTGACCACTCCATTAGGGGTGAAGTTACTTTTTGTGTTCGGTTTAGATGGGTCAGTGAACTAATTTACACGCAATATATCTTAGCGCCACACTACCACAGCCCTTACCCCCACACAAACACATGTACACACACACACACACACGCGCGCGCGCACACACACACACACACACACACACACACACAGACACACACACACACACACACACACACACACACACACACACACACACACACACACACACACACACACACACACACACACACACACACACACACACACGCACACACACACTGCCACGCCCACCGCGCCACCAACACCAACACTACCACCCACTGGCGTAAAATCTGTCCGGAAAACACAATGCATTGGGGGGTCGAGCAATTGTTCACAAACGGTTTGTGAACAATTGCTCGACCCCCCAATGCATTGTGCTTTCCGAACAGATTTACACCAGTGCGTACCACCCAAAAACTGAAACCTGTCCCATGCTTTTTTGTAAAATACGACTACAACAACGTATGACATGTATGAGGGAACCGCTATTATTCCAAATGGATTTTGAGTATTTGGACGATGTTAAGCGGTGGTCACAACCCGCCGTACTTGCAAGTGCGTGCCCCGTGCGTGCTGTCTACTTGCAAAAACGTGGGCAAAATTTGGGTATCCGTACGTGGTGAGTACCGACTCAGTACCGACTCAGTACGGATTTGGGAGCACGCAGACACGACGTAGCACTTTTAGTGCACGAGGAACTTTCGCTGCGTTCGCTGCGTTTTCGCTGCGTTCTGCAGCCAATGAGCGCACGTGCGTGCTGCGCACGTGATAAGTGCGTGGTCCGTGCTTACTCGGCACTTCCCCAGTTCAACTGTCCAATGAGCACGCAGAACTCACGTGGACCGTACCGAGTAAGCACGTGCTCCGCACTTACAACGCACGTTGTGCGCACTGATTTCTGCAGTATAATATGAGCAGAAAAGGTTGTTCGCACTCATGGCACTTGCACGCACTTAGTGAGTAAGGACACCGTACGTGAGCAGCACGTGTAAGTACGGCCTCCGTACGATAACGTGGCAACCGCACGGAGACCGTACGTTGTAAGCACGTTGTAAGCACGTACAACGCACTTACCACGTGCGCAACGTACGATGCACGCAACCGCTCACGGCCAGGCGTGGCGTGCGGGCCACGTACTTACACCGTGCGTGTGACGTGCGTTGCCGGTACTCCCTCCCTGCCTTTGCCACTCCCTCCCTACGTTTTCAGAAAAACGTGGCGGCCGTGGCCTCCCCAAAAACCGTACGGACTAAAAACACGCACGGTGGGTTGTGACCAGGGCTTTACTAAGTCCCTTCTAGCTGAGTGATGCTGTGAGGGAGGGGAAGGAAAGAGGGAGGCAGACAGACAGAGAAAGGGATGGGAGGATTATTTCACTGAAAGCCAAGGACAGGCCCAAAACTGATGCTGAGAGGGGCTCTGGGGGAGGCGAATGACAAGGAAGGATGAAAGGAGTTTTCCATTAGGGTTTCGTGAGGTGAGGTGATCCAATAATATGGTTACTTTATATAGTTATTATTAAAAGTGAGCAAAGAAAAATGGGATTCCAACGGGATTCGAACCCGAGACCTCCGGATTGCCAGACCGGTGCTCTACCGACTGAGCTATAGAAAACCCTACGACGGCGTTCTTCCCAGAAACCCCTTAATTCAACTTTGATCAAGTAGTCAGAAGCTTTATAAACCTGACATAAACTCGAAGCGGATTAAAATCCACTTGGGGATAAATGCGATGGATCGCCGAAGCGATACAGCTTTTTATAATAATTAATTCAAACATATAGGGAAACTGACCAAGAATATATTGTGATACCGACTGAGCTATAGAAAACCCTACGACGGCGTAGAGTCGGTAGAAGTCGGTAGAGCACCGGTCTGGCAATCCGGAGGTCTCGGGTTCGAATCCCGTTGGAATCCCATTTTTCTTTGTTCACTTTTAATCACAATATATTCTTGGTCAGTTTCCCTATATGTTTGAATTTATATAGTTATGATACATTCCTCTGTCCTGCCCTATTCTACGAGATGTGAAATCTCTTCATATCTGGTCTGGGTCAAGCGCCTCTTCTCTCTCTTTCTGTAATCTACATTCGGGTATCAAATACCCAAAATCATCTTCATGTATCTTTTCCATCTCCTCTGGGTCTTCGTAGTGGACTTCGTCAGGTGCTGGGATTTGTTGGTAAAATACTGCTGCACAAGTAGTGTGTTCGTTCTGAGTTTCAGTTGTTGCGGCAGGTTCAGGATAATGTAGCGTTGGTTTAGTGTTTGTGTTATAAGGACGGGTTGACACTGTAGAATCGCCCACCTCTCCCATATCGAGGTAAGTATGAGCTATCTGGAATGCAAAAGGAATAATTAATTCGTTTAATGTCGCTCCGGTGATTTAACGAGTTATGTTTCACAACGAAAATAAATGTCAAATATCAACCCGCCAAAAAAGTTCTGATGCCCAAGAGTTGCGATCAAAATTCACTCATAACTAAATAATTGTTACTACACGTTCATATGATATTTTAGATATCCACTTTATTGTCCTTATTTGCAAGTATAACAACCGTTTTGTAATTACTGTAAACAAATGTACAGCAAAAACAACGCTTTCGTGAGTATTATACCTGTTTAGACTGGGATTTCCGTCTTCTTTGCAGACAGTAACAAATGAGAGTGAAAGCCGTCATCATGAAAAGAAGAAAACATCCACACGTTGTCCCCAAAAATAGTATTGTGAGATTGATGGAAGTATCGTCATGCAAATCTGATTGGAAAATAGAAACAACTACAACAATTACTACTTTTATTACAATATGCTATTCGTAATCCCTGGGTTTTTGCGGGGGCTGGTTAGTCGAATAAGGGGCTGGGTTATGGGGTCAGGCCCAAGATTTGTTGGGCTTGTATGCCCATTATGAGGATCATAGTATTTGTATTATAATGTATACTGATTCTACTCGTACTACTACTACTACTTACAATGATAATAGTAATGATAATTAAGATTATAATAATAAGAAGAAGAATGATAACATTAATGAAACTAATAGTACGTATAAGTACAATAACACACATTTCAAATACAAATAATATTACAGGTTTTCCCGGTCAAAAACAGCAAATAAGAAGTCAAATTCGCTCTTTGTCTTTTCTTCGCGTGCTGTTCGCCATTTTTTCACTACACTATACGAGCATTAAATTTCGTAAATAGGCATAGGATTTTGTATTAAGCCATATCCAAATAATGTTTTCTCTCAATCAATTAGACCGTGCACAATCGTCATTCAATAGCGCGCTAGTGAACAAGAACAATTGTGAACAACAAATTCTAATAATAAGCATTCAATTTGATTTTACATCGAAAAACATTAAATTATTGTTTTGTCTGCAATTTCTTCTAAAGACCGGTATAGATTAACGTTAGCATCCACATTTTCTAGATTACGATACTACAGCTCAATTGTTTAGGTGAAATAGTGGGATGCATGACAAAATGTCATTTCTTAAAACTGTTACCATAGAAATTCGAATGGTCGTTGGTTAATATATATACTTCTCTAGTGGCTTGTGTTTGAGCAAAGATAAAATTGTCTCTACTTTCAGGATAGTCATGAATGGACAACAAAGTCAACACATGTAAACATGGCAGCCGCCATGTTAGTATGGACGCCGCAAGCAATTATTTGTGACGTCTCTTTACGAGATTGGTGTGGATTTATCAGTGGGCTATTTTTAGTGATTTATAAAGTCTCGTGTCGCTAATGAAGTAGCTCAGATGAAATGTTATTATTTTGCTTTATTTGGATTTTGACTCACAGTGCGTGCCACGGTGGGGAAACCGAAACTTTCGAACAGGGGTTTTCATATCTTTTGAAACGAAAACTGTTATGTATGACTTAAGCATTAGGTAGTGAAATAAGATAAGTACAAACTTACAGGGAAAAAAACAATTAATCATTAAAGACGAAAATGAAAGTAAACAATTTTCTCAATATGAAAATAAGAAAAATAAGGCTTTTTGAAAAAGTAAATTTCTATGGGGATATATTTTTCAATTCCAATAAAATGACACTGACCAGAAACAACTTAAATAAATGAAAATAAGCAAAGAAAAAATAGTTTTCGCCGGGAGTCGGACCCGAGAACTCCGGACTGCTAGACTGATGCTCAACCATTAAGCCATAAAGACTCTTGAATGGGGAACGTTCCCATGGAACCCTTTTCATTGCTCATAAAGTCAAAAGTTACATAAACTTGGCACCAACCCAAGGGTAATTAAATCTCTGAACGAAATTGCCACAAGTTTCGTATTTTGATACACAAATTCACAGTTGAGACCTGTTTTGTAAAATAAATGTATACATTCAATATCAAGAAAATTGTTATAAAATTAGGACAATTCAGAAAATGGGAAATTTGTTTACACAGTATTTCTTCTTCTTTTTGTCAATTAATGTATTTGATGTACCGAAGATAATATTATCATTAACATTCATTCAACGATTTTGCCTAGATGATACCTCCTATTCAGCTTCTTGAAAACAAAATTTGTTGCCAACATTGACTTACATTGACTTAGTAAAACATATCGTTACCAAAAAAACTATGATTGATGTTCGAGTGAAACTATCTTTAGTAGAACAGTATCTACTCATTTGTCATTCTAGAGGGTTTTCGAACGCTTTTATAGAAACATTAGTGACGAATCATGATTTATGTTAGTCATAATGCAAAATAAACCTATTCAACAAAATTAACATCAAACCATTCAGCCGCGAATAAATAATATAGATATAATATAAAGGCAATATCGAAAGAAAAACTACAAAACAAGACCAAATAGATAACTGGAAATAGGCTATTAATAATTATGACAATCATACCTGTGATCCCAGGTAGCAAGCCAACGTTGGTCCAACGTTGGACCAACGTTGTCCAATTTTTTCGGCAACGTTGGTCCAACGTTGTCCGGCAACGTTGGACCAACAATGGTTGCGTACGCCCAATCAACGTTGCTCCAACGTTGCCGAAAACAAAATGCCAACGTTGGATCAACGTTGGTCCATCGTTGAAAAGTTGTTATTTGTCAACGTTGGACCAACGCTTTTCCAACGTTAATCCAAGGTTGGTATTTTGTTGGAGCAGCGTTGATTGGGCGTACGCAAACGTTGATCCAACGTCAAAGCAACATGTGTCCAACAAGCATCCAATATGTCTCCAACATGCATCCAACAAGCAGCCAACATTGGACCAACGCTTTTCCAACGTTAATCCAAGGTTGGTATTTTGTTGGAGCAGCGTTGATTGGGCGTACGCAAACGTTGATCCAACGTCAAAGCAACATGTGTCCAACAAGCATCCAATATGTCTCCAACATGTCTCCAACAAGCATCCAACGTTGGTCCAGCGTAATTCACCAACATTTCTCCAACGTTGGTCCAACGTTGATCCAACGTTGGTCCAACGTTGGTCCAACATTGGACCAACGTCTCACCGTACTAAAAAAATTTAATTAATATTCATATGACACGCCTATTGGTGATATCTAGAACATCCTATCCTAGCTTTCCCTTTACCTAAGACTAACCTAACCCTAACCCTATTCCTAGTCCTATTCCTATCCCTATCCATATAGTCCTATTCCT
Organism: Echinarachnius parma; assembly: GCA_037951105.1. Lineage (NCBI taxonomy): Eukaryota > Metazoa > Echinodermata > Echinoidea > Clypeasteroida > Echinarachniidae > Echinarachnius > Echinarachnius parma. The sequence continues at coordinate 5,970 of JBAMJV010005948.1, forward strand.
ATTCCTACACTCACTACATCTACATCATCCACTCAGCTTTATATAACCTAGCTTCTGTGTTAATATTTGTTTGATGGTTGGTATTTCGATAAAGTTGAATGTTTGGATAAAGTTTTAAGAATTTACACAAATACATCATGGAAACAAACCTTTAGAATGTTTTTGTAGATAAATAACTTACATATATTTCAAATAATGAGTAAATAATAACATTGGATTCATTCTGAACAATCAAATAACATGATTATTAATGCTTTTTGCAGTCAATGATAACCACTCATGAATATTCATGAATAATAACCAACGTTCATCCAACGTTGAACCAACGTTGATCCAACGATGGCATACATCCTGCTTTCAGCAGCTAATTTTAAATCCTTTTATTATGCAAGGGGGTTTTGACCACCTGTGCTACGAGTAAAAAAATTACCTTTTCTAACATAACAGCTACATGTAGTGAACAACAGATGTGAAATGTTGGATTCTCGTTGGAATAACGAACGTTTCACTGTGGGTTACCGATGTCGATCCAACGTTGCTCTAACGAGATTGTCCAACCTCCATTTCACTTTGAGTTACCGATGTTGATCCATCGCATGGTGTTGTAATATAATACAAGTAGGCGAAATGCCATGTGTAACTCTGGCATAACAATAATAAATACTGGTAAATTACAAACTTGAGTGTCAGGGTAGACTACCCGACACCCAGAATATGGAACCAGGGGATTATTCTGCCCCTTTCGTACGGTTGTCATCCCCTATTGTAAGACCGACATTTACCTTATGCAAAATGGTTTAACGTGCTAGTGCCAGGGTGGACTACCCAACGCCTAGATGATACCAAGGGATTATTCTGCCCTAAATGGTATTCATCTCTATCACAAATCTAATCTATCCGGTGGTCTGAGAGTAGACGTCGAAGTGGGTAGCGCCTGTCACGTTCTTGCGAGGGCGGCTTCACCTCACTCCAGCACGCTTCTGGGACCTCCGTTTCCTCGTTTACTGGAACATGGATGTTACCTTCAGGTGCGCGACGCTTCTTTAGATGATGTCTGTTCCGGCGATACCGCCCACCTTTCTCACTCTGGATGTGGTACGAGCGGGGCGTTGAATCTTGAGTTGTCACTACGCCAGGTTTCCATTCTTTTCCCACTTGGTAGTACACACGTTCTCCAGACTTCAACACCGGCAGCGACTTGGCACCCTGGTCATAGTATCGCTTCTGCCTCTTCTGGAGCTCTTTCTTCCTACTAGCTATGCACCGTTGATAACGAACAGTACAGTTCTCAATAAAGCGTTTTCTGGATGGTATATCCGGTCACACATCAACCGTGAAGCTCGCCTCCCAAAATGGATTCAAATTAGCATTTCTACAACACAGGTCATGGCGAATCGAATCAGACATACAGTCACTTTCACTTCAGACACCATGTTGTAATATAATACAAGTAGGCACACGAGTATAGTTGAAAGCTTACTTTATTAACTGCTTGTAGATCGATGGCCCAACTCATACATGGTCTCTTGACACCCGATATCGATCCTATATGGTAATTCACCGGGGATGGCGCACTTCTATTTATGATTGTAATTCTACTTGAGTCCACTCATTACTGTTGGTCTAACGAGATTGTCCAACGTCTTTTTCACTGCGAATTACCGATGTTGATCCAACGTTGGTCCAACGAGATTGTCCAACGTCTTTTTCACTGCGAGGTACCGATGTTGATCCAACGTTGGTCCAACAAGATTGTCCAACGTCTTTTTCACTGCGAGTTACCGATGTTGGTCCAGCGTTGCTCCAACGAGATTGTCCAACGTCAATTTCACTGCGAGTTACCGATGTTGGTCCACCGTTGGTCCAACGAGATTGTCCAACGTCCATTTCACTGCGAGTTACCGATGTTGGTCCAACGTTGGTCCAACGAGATTGTCCAACGTCTTCTTCACTGCGAGTTACCTATGTTGGTCCAACGTTGGTCCAACGAGATTGTCCAACGTCTTTTTCACTGCGAGTTACCGATGTTGATCCAACATTGGTCCAACAAGATTGTCCAACGTCCATTTCACTGCGAGTTACTGATGTTGGTCCAACGTTGGTCCAACGAGATTGTCCAACGTCTTTTTCACTGCGAGTTACCGATGTTGATCCAACGTTGGTCCAACGAGATTGTCCAACGACTATTTCACTGCAAGTTACCGATGTTGGTGCAACGTTGGTCCAACGAGATTGTCCAACGTCCATTTCAGTGCGAGTTACCGATGTTGGTCCAACGTTGGTCCAACGAGATTGTCCGACGTCTTTTTCACTGCGAGTTACCGATGTTGGTCCAACGTTGGTCCAACAAGATTGTCCAACATCCATTTCACTGCGAGTTACCGATGTTGGTCCAACGAGATTGTCCAACGTCTTTTTCACTGCGAGTTACCGATGTTGGTCCAACGTTGGTCCAACGAGATTGTCCAACGTCTTTTTCACTGCGAGTTACCGATGTTGATCCAACATTGGTCCAACAAGATTGTCCAACGTCCATTTCACTGCGAGTTACCGATGTTGGTCCAATGTTGGTCCAACAAGATTGTCCAACGTCTTTTTCACTGCGAGTTACCGATGTTGGTCCAACGTTGGTCCAACGAGATTGTCCAATGTCTTTTTCACTGCGAGTTACCGATGTTGATCCAACGTTAGTCCAAAAAAATTGTCCAACGTCTATTTCACTGCGAGTTAACGATGTTGATCCAACGTTGGTCCAACGAGATTGTCCAACGTACATTTCACTGCGAGTTACCGATGTTGGTCCAACGTTGGTCCAACGAGATTGTCCAACTTCTTTTTCACTGCGAGTTACCGATGTTGGTCCAACGTTGATCCAACGAGATTGTCCAACGTCCAACGAGTTCCAACGAGTTTGCAAGTTTCCGACGTTGGTCCAACGTTGGCTTGCTACCTGGGATGTAGCCAGTCAAATTGTAACAAGACGTATTGTGGGAGATGTCATCTGCACTCACTATAAATAATATACAATAAAGTAACGGTTCAAGAGTAGTTTTTAAAAAGAACTGTACACAGTTCACTAAATGCCTTTATGAAATAGTATATGTTTTCCCGGCCAATTTCGTCAAAGTAGCGGGCATATTCATTATATGTCATTTAAGTTCGCGTGATTTATGTAAACCTGCTGTTTAAACTGTTCAATTTTAATCTCAAGAACATTCATCTTCGTCAAATTGCATACAGTTTGCAATGACAACGTATTCAAATTGGTCAGAATGTCAAACAATTTGGCAATACACAGCCGTCATTCAAATTCGTGCCAGTTTGCTTCACCTTAGATTTCGGACCGATTTGGGTTTTCTATTTCGTTTTCAGGCGTGCTTCTTTGCACATCTAGCATTCAAATAAGAACGATCAGAACAATCATACAGTATGACGCATTATGAAGGCGGGGGGGGGGGGGGGGGGGGGGGTGGCGGGTGGCAATTTATGTCCCTATTTCCCATTATTCCATCACTCCCCGACCACCACCCCCACCCAAGGCAGGTTTTTTTTTGAGGTCATATTTTCTTTATTCTTTTTTTTTGAAGACTTATTTTAATCTATTTGTTTTCAGATACACACTGCTAATTAATGTTCACATTTTCACATTTAACTGGTAATTGTAAAGTAATGTTAAGTCAGACACTTGTTTCATGTTTTCATTTTATTTCCATTTTTCACACAGTGCTGTGGTCATTTCTTAATCTATATCTGTCTTTATTCTGTTTTAAAGACTTATTTTAATCTTTCTTTTCAGAAACACACTGCTAATGAAGCGAAATGGAAGTGTATATGCCTATTCCTATAAAGCCACACTCTCATTTGTACGAAACGAGCGAGTAGCTTTATAGGAAAACAATACAACTAAAGAAATTAATGAAAATGATTGCACAGATTTCAAAGATGTTAGCCCGTAGACGAAATAGAATGTATAAACGCCTACATTTTACCTTTGAGGACGAAATCGAATGCTCTTCACCCGATTTTCTAAGTTGAATGGTGTTATTTCAATTCGGTTTGACAAAAGTTGGCAATCGCACAGTCCAAAAATCAAATTGAATGAAACTATTTGCTAATTGAAACACGATCCTGATCTTCATTCAATTTCGTTCTAAATTGCGTGCTGTTAATGACCATTTGAGTGCTATTTTGACGAAATTTGCCGAAAAACCTATAGTATAGGTTTTCCCATCCATTTTAACACTTTCGTCAGTTAATTCCATATATTTGTACTTCGAATTCGTCCCGAGGAACCAACAGAGCGGAAATCCTAACTTCAATTTCGTCTTTTGTCGATCAATTTAACACAAATACCACACAGTTTAGTCATTTGCCATACATTTTCGTTAATTGCAAATCAAATTCGTCGGTCACAGTTGCTGAACACATAAAAGCGAAAGCATTTTCGTCAATTTGCAATCAATTTGATTCAAATTCATGTCTCATGTATTAACGATGTAATGTTCTGTTTAATATTGTCTTGATGTAATTATCAAATTGTATCATTAATCATTTAGGGGGTAACATACACATGTATACACTCGCAAACAAACTAATACGCACACACAAATATGTACACATACATACACATAAACTCGCACACTAAAAACAAATCTTTGTTCAATTTTTTTTCAAGACATATATAAATAATATGAGACAATATGAATTGATATGTACACACACACACACACACACAAACGCACACAGACACACATAAATGCATGCACATTCAAACATACTCACCTCGCAAATTACAATCTACATAGTCATTACACAGACAGGCTTAGTGCTACCATGTGACGAAATTGAATGACAAAATCACAAAATTGTTTGAACAAAGACGAATTTGATTTTATCATTCACCACTCGATCAGCGGTGGAGACGAATTCCAATGACCAATGACGTTTTTGAATGTGAAGTGATTGAAATTGATTAACAAATGACGCATTAGAATGATAATTTACGAAATTGATTTTGGGATTTACGCTCTGTTGATTTCTCGGGACGAAATCGAAGTACAAATGTATCAAATTGAATGAAAAAAGTGTTAAAATGGATGGGAAAGCCTAAATTAAATTAGATATTATATATTCATATGTTATGTTATATGTAATTAATAATAAAGCGAATTGATACAAATTAAGAAATCGATATAATAAATACATGTGTAGGCTATTCAAACCTTCTTAAAATACCTGCATTAGCCGGTAAGTGTATACTAGTTTGTTGAGTGTTCCTCGTGAGATAATGCACTTTAGTCCTCGGACTACAGTCTTGTTTATTGTATGTGTTCAATAAAAACCGATATATCTATATATCTATATAATTATCTATTTATCCTATATAATGATTAACTAGTTGCACGGTATACACAACCGCATAGTCTAAGGTGGTACGCTAAGAAAACATTTCTCAAGAGTAGGATTTCTCAACTAACCTACTACCCTTCTTGAGAAATTTAAGCAGAAAGTGCAATTTAGCTACTTCACTGTACACGCGTTACGACATTGTACCTGTGATGTTCATGCAAGACCAACGTACGTGAATTAGGCCTGTGAAACAAAATTGAATATTATTATACACCGTGTCCCAGAAAAAACGAAACCGGGTTTCATGGCAGAAATTTTATGTTATAATGAATAATTTCCTTGATGATATATATATGTCTGAAAAGCTACGTGTCTCTTCTTTTATTTGATATACAACTTATGGCACATAATTCACGCATGACTGAATTAGAACGATAGAAAGTGGTGTTACCAAAATTCAATTTGCGCGCAGAAATTGCAAGTTTGGGTGAGGTTTTGGGGAGAGTTTTAAGAGTAGTAAACGTACTTATTTTGAAAAAGGACAGACACCGCATGAAAATTCATAATTTTATCTTTAATATGACACCTCATGATTAAAAAATAAATTATATATGCCAGAGAACGAATACAATGAAAACATGCTTGATTCCAGCCCAAATGAGTAACTTTCCTGTAACTTGCCTGTTTCCTGATCCCCATGTTTGTGTGAATTCACTCATGCATCAACGTCCATTGTCAGCTCCTAGTCAGGAAAGCTGAGCGACTTCTTACTCAACTTTCACTCATTCGGGCAGAAATCAGGCATGTTTTCATTGTACTCGTTCTCTGGCATAAATCATTTATTTTTTTAGCATGAGGTGTCATGTAAAAGATAAAAATATGAACTTTTATGTGGTGTTTGTCCTTTTTAAAAATAAGTATGTTTACAACTCTTAAAACTCCCCCAAACTTCAAATTTATGCGCGCAAATTGAATATTGGTAACACCACTTTCCATTGTTCTAATTCAGTCATGCTTGAAGTATGTGCCATAAGTTGCACATCAAATGAAAGAAGAGACACAGAGCTTTCTAGGCATATATATATCATTAATTAAATTATTCATTATGACAGAAAATTTCTGCCATGAAACCCGGTTTCGTTTTTTCTGGGACACGGTGTATAACGTTTCATGCTATGTTCCGCCCGCTTGAATTTGAATATTATCTCACTAGGAACCATCAACAAACTAGTATACAATTACCGACTAATGCAGGTATTTTAAGAAGGTTTGAAAAGCCTACAAATGTAATTATTATATCGACTTTTTAATTTGTATCAATTTGTATACAACATAATAATTTATATTTATAAATGTATTTGGGAAGATAAGCCAAAAATGGTAGCCTACCAAATTTAATTATTATAATATATGTTTATCCTCTTTTAATTTTAATTTTAATCTAAACTATAGGAAAAAATAAAGTATCTAAAGAGATACATGAATGTACTTGTATAAATAATTAAATATATCTATGGTACCTTCCACTGCCCTTGACGTCTGAATAGAAACCATGCTAGATACTGTGGTCGCTAAATAAAATAAATGAAGATATTTAAATGCAGATATAGCTACGAACAATAATTACGTGTTGTAATGGCGGATAATACCCAACAACGTGGCGATTATAACAGTGTTACATAGTCATATTATAAACAACTCACCTTTATTTTAAGAAATATAAGACACTTCATGATCATATAATCATATCCTCCTGCAAGCCCTACCCCAACCCCTCTCCCTCCCCAGATAATGTTAACCACGATAATTGTTAATATATAATAATAATAATATAACATATTTGTATAGCGCCTACTGCAGGCCAGCCTCTAAGCGATTTGAGAAAAAAAGTTGTAGATATACAAGTCAACATCCTATTTACCTTACTTATCCTATTCTCAAAATTGAAATAACAATATACCGTGTTTCATTATGAAGTAATACGTAAATAAATAAATGAAAACAAATTATTTTACAAGCAAATCCAAATATAACGTATCTTTACAAGGAACTACCATATATTTCATTTTAAAAAGAGCTGGAAAATAGAGTAATTTGCTGACTAGCCCTTTAAGACATTTACATTTGAAAACAAATTAGATTGTATTATAAATATACTTGATTTAATATAATGAGTTATTTATCATTAATTATTACATAATAATAATAATAATAACTGTTATTTAAATACGCTATTCACGCGGGTATCATAGCGCTTACAAATACACAAAAATACAATTATACAATCAAAAACTTACTAAATTACATACATACAAATATTAACTTAATAATCAATCACAAAACAGGGAAAAGGTGGGTTTTTAAGTGCGATTTAAATGTAATGATAGATGGAAACATATCTTTATACATCATTCTTGTATGAGTTTTAATACAAAATAATTCCTCACAATTTTCATACTGTTTGATGAAATATATTCTTAATCATTTTCTAAATCTATATTTACAATTATTAGTTAAACAATTAGAATGTAACTTATTCCAAAAAGGGGCACCAGCGTAGGAGATTCACTGATGACAAAGGTTAGTTCTAACCACTGGTTGCTTTAAAATGCAAGCAAGCGTTCGTTTGATCTTGTATTATAACTATGCTCAAATTTACCTCACTAATCATTTACATTGTGTGGTAGTTGATCGTTTATCAGATCAAACATAATTGAGATAATATCATGTTTACACAGCATAAACTTATCAATACTACTGTAATCAAATCGTGATTTACTGGACATGTATGCATGTTCTCTAGGTCATTTATAGCAGATAGACCGTAATTGTTTCTTATATAGCAAAACTATTGATTTCAAATATAAATGGTAGGTACTTCCCTAAGCGATTCGAGGCAGTATTACAACATTGTATAGTAGTATCAGAATATATCTTGGCACAAATTGTCTGATTCTGAAAATCATTCCTGGGTTTTTCGAGCAAACAAGGAAATGTACTCAGCATGTGTTTGCCAAGAAAGATGGGAAAGATGTCTGTCAATGTTTACTCCAATAAAAGAGGTAGATGTCACATGTTATATAATGTCATTGTTTATCATAACTGTATAATAGGGGGTCTAATAATAACAGGAAGTTAAAAGAATGGTTGGTTGAAGTTCTGTTAAAAAATAAACGTCAATCTTTTTCTAAGAACGCGAAAGATTTGATTTGGTGTCCTTACTTGGGATCGATACACATGTTGAAGCGGATGCGTTCCACACTGGTTGGTATGTAGAGCTCCCGGGTACGCACTGTAGGAATTCAGATCCATTCACGGTGAAACCCTTATGACACTGGAGGCGAACGGTAGATCCAAACCACGTCATGTCTGAATCCAAAGCTCCATTTTCAACCTTTTCAAGGTGATGGCAAAATCCCAAGGAAGCTACAAACAAATCACAAATGTTTCAAAACATGGTATGATAATTAGTTATAAGAATGTTTCAATATAGTGCGCCTGCACCTGTCATTATACAACAATGCCTCTCCTTGAAAATGTCGCATTTTTATACTCGTTCTTGCAGTTAGTAAAACAAATCGAGTCAAATTCGGTTACCTGAGGAAAATAAAGCGAATTGTAGCAAACCATGATTCAGCGTCATGTAATACATATTTATTTCAACATGGTGAAATGAACTGCGACTTTTGCCTGAGCCTGAGTGATAAACATTCATGTACACATGCATACTACTGGTTTCATGTGTAGGGAAGTGATTATTTGTATCTCATCAACAGGGTAGCCACATAAGACATGGCATAGATATTGTAGTGTCGTGGGCCATGCATGCAATTAGTACAAATACAATACAATCATACTCGTGGTTTGCGGTTGCACCATGTGAGAGGGGAGGATTGGTGAGTCCTGAAAAGGACTATGGTAGTCCTAGAAAGGACTGTTGGTGTAGTCCTAAAAAGGACTGTTGGTGTAGTCCTGAAAAAAGGACTGTTGGTGTTCTTTCTAGGAGAGTCCTAAAAAGGACTGTTGGTAGTCCTAGAAAGGACTGTTCGGATAGTCCTGAAAAGGACTGTTGGTATTCTTTCTAGGAGAGTCCTAAAAAGGACTGTTGGTAGTCCTATAAAGGACTGTTGGTAGTCCTAGAAAGGACTTTTGGGATAGTCCTGGAAAGGACTGTTGGTATTGCGAGGAGAGGGTGGATGGTAGGAGGGGCTCCAATACAATCATGAAAAGATCACAATTATGCGAAACCTATATAATTAAAAGACAATTCCATCTTTGAACTAGATAGATCTTTGACTGCGCGCAGTCGAAAATGATACTTCGGCCATTGCGCGAGTTTTATATCAAGTCTGAATTAGCATGTACTGAATTGATTATGTGAACTCAATTTTGATGGGAATCTGTCACCAGATTATGAGATGTCACGAGTATCAGATATTGTTGCATATATAATGAGCCATGACCTGGACCTTTGACCTCATGACCCCAAAATCATATTTGTTCATTAGATTCCCAGATACAAATAGGTACCATGTTTGATGGTTATTTGTCAACTGGTTCTTGAAATATTGCAATTACAAGCTATTTTGGCATAATGAGTCCAGTTACCTTGACCTGTGACCTCATGATCACAAATTATGATGGCTACACTGGCTCTCTAATAATGACAATACGAAGGAGAAGGAGAAGAAGAAGAAGAAGAAGAAGAATATTATGCAACCAAATGATATGTTTGCACACTAAAAGTGATCCAGGTAAAGTGTCTAACTCCACGAAAAATACTTGGAGCTTCCTCGTTTCTCTTCTGCCGTGTTGTTTAGCTTATGGTAAGAGAAGAATAAAAGAGGGTTCGATTTTTTCAAATGTCCCTTTACTATGAAGATAATTATCATTGAAAATCACTATTTTAAAAGCGTTAGCTAACGGTTTTGATAAAAAGTACAATTGTCGTCGCTGAACACGTCCTGCCAGCGCGCGTGGGACATTTTCCCGACCCACTGAACTTTGAGCCTAGCGTGCGCAAATTCCATGAATTCCGTACCGTCTGTAGCTGTATACATGGGTGCGGATATCGTCAAGATCAAACGGATGATTATTACTGCGACAAATCTACAACAGACCATCAGTGTAATAACTCCGATTCTACAGGTTATTATATGATATACAGTATACAGACTCGACACGACAACAGTACATACAGGACACAAGTAGCTAGTTTGGTGGTCACATACTGAAGTGACTTTAATTCGATAGCAAGGTTTCTCCAATGCATATAAAACAATGGTATCTGTGTGAGAGGGTGATTAATGACCAAGGGGTGAAAGGGTACATACTGGTCAGCTTCATAGCCCATCATGGCCAAGTGCAGTGACATGTGGAATGTTAGTGGGTAAACAGAGAGAATGACAGAAAGTAAGAGAGAATGACAGAATGTAAGAGTGGAATGATAAGATGATGATGGTACAATTTAGAGCATGATATATAATCAAATAATATACTTCAGGATATCACACTCCTCCCCCTTTAGATTTTTACTTAAAATTCTGTGGCAAACGTGCATAATATTTTTTTCCAAAGTTCCAAAACAATTCAATTGCCAACTTAAAACACTTTAACTACTTCCCCAAAAGTATCAACAAAAAGTAGTGTGTTCTTCCCATGCAATTGACCATTCAATAGTCAAGTAATACATATTGCACTTAACAGTTTACATCAATAACTTCACAAGAAGCACAATTACAAAAGAACAGTAACTTTAACTGAGTCCAAGTTTCATCATTCATATTCCATTTGTTTGTGTTTTTATCTTTTCCTATTTTGTTTGTTTGTCCAACTCAACAAGTTCATTTCTTTTTTTCCTCAATGTCATTCCCGACAAGTTAATTTCTTATTATTATTAAATATCCTTCTCAACAAATAATTTAACAAAGTAATCAAGCAATTCTTATTTTTAACAATGTCCTTCTTCACAAGTCTCAGTTCAGCATTAATCACTAGCATTAATCACTTTCTCTTATTTCCTTCTTTTTCTTAGAGAATCAAATTATGAGTGCGCCTTGCTCAAAGCATGAAAATAATCATAAATGTGAAACAACTGAATGTCCTGAGTGCAAAGTAAAATCAATCAAGTCTACAACAAGTTCATGTGACATGTGTTATTCTTATTTTGTCATCTCGACAAGCAAACTATTCTTTTCTTAATAACTAATGTCTATCTTCGACAAGTCCATATATTTTAATTAAATGTCTATCATAACAAATGTCTATCTTCGACAAGTCCATATCAAGTCCATTTTCATTTAGTCTCCACTCCTCTCCTTTCCTTTCTTTTATTTGACAAAGTCCAATACTCACTGATTGCTGGTCCGGTTCACAGTTCATCGTCGTCGCACGATCAAAATCGACCCTCCGGGGTCGTGAAGTCTCTGTGGCAAGATCGCTCGTCGGAAGGTGTGATTCTCCGTTATCAGCTCTCTCGAAGGAGCTGCAGATTGTCCTCCGAAATCAGCTGCTTCAAAGTCGTGGTCGAAGCTATATTCTCGGTCGCTTCGTTGTTGCTTGTGGACGCTGGTGTCGTCGTCACGCTTGTCAACGCTGGTGTCGTCGTCGCGCTTGTCATCATGCTCCCGCGAATTGTCGTGATCGCGCTGGTCGTTGCGTTGGTGGGAGTCCCCGTCGTCGCTCGCCGTCGCCGGCCTCTCCGGCTCACGTCCACTATCGCTACGAGCAAGTTCGATGCCTCCGTCACTCGTTATCGTATCGGTGTGGTGGATAGCCAGCGCGTCTTTGCGTGGCTCGCTCCCATCTTGATCGCCGTCTGCCCCGCGGTCGCGTCCGCCATCGGGGAACCCGCGGTCGTCTGGGCCGCAGTCGGGATCAGTGACTGAATACACTGCATCATCGAGGTCTGCGCCCATCTCGCCGTCACATGCGCAGGCTAGCGCACCCTCATCAGGCAGCCCGTCGCCGCTGCCGACCATGGCGCCATCAGGCTTGGGCATAGTTAGGAGCTCGTGCTCGCCGTCCCAACTGTCCTCAGTGCCGACTGGGGCATCTGCACGCCCTGCTTTCTCGTTTACTTTGTCGCCACCGTCCTCCAGGTCGCCGACGCCATCCCCGACGCCGGCAGTGTCGTCATCGGCTGCGCTGTCGCAGTCAGGCTCCCCGGGCATAGTGTCTACATCATTATCAGGCATAACGACTTCCTCGTCTACCTCGTCTTCCAGCAACTCGACTTTCTCATCATCCTGCACATCGACTACCACATCATCGGGCACATCGCCTTTCTTGTCATCGGGCACATCGACTACCTTGTCATCAGGCACATCGACTACCTTGTCATCTGGCACATCGCCTTCCTTGTCATCTGGCACATCGACTTGTAATCAGGCAAATCGACTACCTCGTCATCAGTTATACTGTATTGCTTGGCTCAGCGTCGGACTCGCTTGCCCCAGCTTTTTCCTTAGACTCCAGTACTCCCCCATTGTTTGGCACAGCGTCTGACCCGCTTGCCCCGACAACTTGCTTATCATCCTGTACATGTGTGGGAGTGTAAAAGATGGTCATAGTTTTAATCAGTTCCTTGTATTTCTTGTCCCCTGGCTGATTCGGTGAAACCAGGCTGCGAAGTTGAATATAGGCTACAGGCCCAATCACCTCAAGAAACATCGCCTGCTTGTCCTCCTCTGAAATAATGTCATTCGCGATGCAAAAGAATCCAAACCGTTCTGTGTACTGGCACCAGTCACTCCCCTCCAGAAAATTTTCCATATTTCCTATACGCGCCATTTTGGATTTAATCTTCGTCGCCAGTGTAATAACTCCGATTCTACAGGTTATTATATGATATACAGTATACAGACTCGACACGACAACAGTACATACAGGACACAAGTAGCTAGTTTGGTGGTCACATACTGAAGTGACTTTAATTCGATAGCAAGGTTTCTCCAATGCATATAAAACAATGGTATCTGTGTGAGAGGGTGATTAATGACCAAGGGGTGAAAGGGTACATACTGGTCAGCTTCATAGCCCATCATGGCCAAGTGCAGTAACATGTGGAAAGTTAATGGGTAAACAGAGAGAATGACAGAAAGTAAGAGAGAATGACAGAATGTAAGAGTGGAATGATAAGATGATGATGGTACAATTTAGAGCATGATATATAATCAAATAATATACTTCAGGATATCACAATCAGTATTCGGTGATAAAATATGAACTCAATATTCGTTTTTTTTTCACTAGGTAAACAGTGTTCGTTTTCTTTCAAACTTTTACAAATCTTTCAGTTCTATTTTACAATGATATTGATATAGGATTGAAGTCTTAAATGTCAGTTTGTGCAATATCTGATACTTTACACGGATCACTTTAAAAGACTTATAGTACCATTGTCCAAATCCTCAAAATCTAATCGGAATTATAGCGCTTCCCCTCATACCTTGTTGTATTCGTATTAACAATAAACCATGGGACAGGGTTCGTTTTTTCCCCTTTCGTTAAAAAGATATATACGATATACGTATTGAGATGTTAAATTATCCACCGGACCGCGAAAACCGTGTACAAATTGAGTGCAATGAGTAAGTAAATATCACTTTTCATTTTTTCTCATTACTCGGCCATATAACGTCCATTAAACTTGATTTGTTTTACACAACACCCTGTGAACATATCAGATAACAACAAAATACATTGTATCAACCACTCATCACGTTTTTCACATGTCAACAAAGTTACTAGATCCCTTTAAGATACATTACGCTACCAAGTTTGACTAAAATCTGACATTAGTTCTCGACATTTTACAACAAAATGTGTGCATACTTAAGTCCTATGACCTTGGCCTTTGATCTCATGACCCCACAATATGATGGGTACATTGGCTCCCTACGATACATTCAGGTACCAAATGAAATCTGACATTTAGTTCAGTCTTGAGATATTGCAATAACAATATATTTTAGCATATTCATTGAGCCCTATGACCTTTGACCTTAGACTTCATGACCCTAAAATATAATCGGCTCATCGGCTCCTCAAGATACATAAATGTACCAAGTATGGTGCAAATCCAACAATCACTTCTTGAGATAACGCGAGCATGCGCTACTTTTGCACATATCATTAGTCATGTGTCATTTGACCTTTGACCTCATGACCCGAAAATCTAATCAGTTAATTGGCTATCTAAGATACAAATATGTTCCAAGTTCGGTGGGAATCCGTCAATCGGTTCTTGACATAATACAATCCCAAGAACGGGAAATACAGACGTACGTATGGACGTACTGACGGACGGACTACCCGAAAACATAATGCCTCCGGCTACTTCGTTGCGGAGGCATACAATCTATAGATCGAGTGTTACTCAATGTAAGGGAAACCAGAACTGCATGGTCGTTACGGAGACAATAGAATACACATTATTACAATTTGCACCAACGTCAGAATCGTGATTTATAAATATAAGATACAGATAAATGCATGCAAAAAGATTAATTCTCCTTTCTATAAATCCTCTTTCTTCCTCACATTATGTTACTGAACGTTTATCAGCTTCATATTATCTTCTGATCTCATCTCGACATGATTTGATCAAGGTCTCACATTCTCATTTACCTCAGTCCGTTTCTCCAAACTTCCCCTCCTAACCCTTATGGCCGTTTGTTTCGTCTTCGTCTTTCTCTTCGCACTCACATTTGCAAAGTTCCTGACAATCCTTTTGTTTAGACTTCTTTATCCAAATCCTAACACCCAGTTTTTCCCTGTCTTTACTTTTGTCTCTCTGCAGATAAACCTCGTACCATGTTGCTGTTCCCTTTTGTTTTCTCTCTTTCCACCTCTCATCCGTTTATAAATACCCTATGGCGTTTGTCCCAATTTGATTTACCTCCCTTTAACCGTCTAAAATGCATGATTTCCTAGAGTATATAGATGTTCGTAGGGATAACACTCCAGCTTCTAAGAAGAAAAGTGGACGCACGACACCTCTATTATTATCTAAAAGAATGGATTGACTACTTTGTTACATGAATTTGAACTTACTACTATACACTGCCTTCCATGATGTTTGAGGTTGTTGCGTTGGCTTGTCTGCGGAATCAACACATCGACTGTCGTTCCATAGCAGGTTATCCACATTAAATGTTGCACAGGTGCACTGATGCCCGTCAACCAGCGCAAGTGTCTCATTGGTCCCTGACTTACAGGAGGACACACATTCAGAGGTTGAAACCACAGTGAAGGTATCATGGAGATTCGTACCCTCTGTATTGAAGCATCCCGTGAACCCAGGTTCTAACATGGAAATATAGAACATTCGTGCGAATAACTTTCATTATATTAAATGTTATACAAATAATACACGGTCTAGAGTGCATTGTGTAAATGCATCGCACGCGACGGCTATGTTAGCTGTGCATTGCGCACGAGACGTAAGCCGAGTGCTTTGAACAGCTAACATAGCCCGAGAGTGCGATGAATTTACATGACGCACGATAATATGACCGTAGTATTATTTGTTTTATAAAACGAGCTCAACCACGGATTGTTTTATTTTGCTGGATTATTGAAAATAGACTTGCCACAATTAGTAACCCAGTCTATCTACTCTCTAGAGTGTGAATTTATTAGGAATTAACCAAATTAATCACCACTACTGCACTCGCTTCACTGAATTTGACTTTGCAGCTCAGCAGATCAAATGCAGTTGATGGGAAATTGCCGAAGATTTTTGCATAAAAGTGAGAATTATCAAAGAATTGTATGCATTTCCATTCCAAAACTTAACCATATCAATCCACATACCATATCATTTACGAAACTGCTACGATTTATTTACTACAGAACAGATAATTTACAAAACGAAGCATTTTACATTTTTTTTTTCTTCACTTTCGCAAGTTTGTCTTCGTAGAACTACGTAAACAAGCATTGTGACGTCACGGGTTGCACACCTTCTGCACGATGGTTGCGCACTGTCTGCACCAAGGGGGGGGGGGGGGGGGGGGGGGGGGGGGTGGGGGTAACTCTCCATAGACGTACGTGTTATCTAGGTCTTGAATATTCATGAGCTGTTCGCTTGCCATCCCTCATATCTCTTAACTGTTAATCCAACATTATTTGTAGGGAAAGCGAAAGTCATTTTGATGAATATTCATGAAGAATTTCGTCATAACTTTTACCTTATTTAGTAATGGATATGCCTTATTAGTCAAGTTTGTCCATGCATAATGTATATGAAATTATCAGTAAGGAATAATTAAGTATCGATAATATCGCGAAGTATCGCTAATCAGCTGATTTATTGCGGTCAAATTGTCCACACGTATTTAGTGCGACAGTACACCTTTCTCAACCCATCATCGGAATTGGAAATCATTTTGTGGCGCAAAGAGGCATTTTGAATGCCTAATTTTATGAGCATCGGGTCCAGAATATTGAGAGGAACGGAACGCAGTATTTGAACCATCAAGAGTTTACAGCAATATCGGTAAGTGTCCCTAAAATCCTCATAAGTTTTTACGCTTTAGTCAGTTAACCCTTCCACTGTGCGTAGGTCGTTATCTACGGTAGATAGCGATATTTAGTGTGTTGCTGGGCCACCAGCCGCGGGGACAAATTGTATATAGGACCGTACCTAGATTCCTAGTACCATCTTGCTGCTGCATTCAGGCAACTTAATAATAAGCGAAAGTTTGATTTTGTAGACACAAAAACGAATGGTCAGGCCATTAAATGTTGGTTTCGAGAGTCTAAATAAAGATCAGTATCATCATGTCAAGTCTCAATATCAATTTAATTGAGTAATTAGTAAGAAATTATTGAAGAAACAAGTTTGAATATTATTATTATAGTTTTCAAATCTAACTAAAATTGACTGAAGTTTGATACGAGTCTTTGACTTCCAACTTGTACTGGCCAGCTACCAAAGCCTAAGGCTAAGCCTTGGCTTTTAAAAGGCAAAGTTGGTCTAGGAATTAGGGTAGGACTAGGCCGGATATACCTTCAGTCCTCAGGCTCAGGCTCATGCTCTCATTCTAATATCTGGAAACACTGGAACACAGACTGATTTTGCTTTTGGTAACTGAAGTGATTAAAACTTTTTTTTTTTTATCCAAATCACACTAGATTCTAGACAGTCAGTAGAGCCTAGACAATGGAAATCAGTGCCAGCGGTCGTGGCCCAAGAATTAACTTGGTTACTTGGTCTTGGCCTTGCCCTTGGCCTTGGGTGGTTCATTACGGTCATTCATAAACCAATTGTGTACATATTACGTACGCCTACGTAAGGCCTAATTAGATTAGGGCCATATTAACATAGTGGCTGGACCTGGTCTAGTCAGAAATAACCAACTCTTTGTGTGGTTTATTATGTGTTGTTGTTTTTGAAAAATAAAAACTTATAGTACTGTACTACCCCTAAATGGAGCGGTCAGTGGAGCAACTGTCGGAATATATATAGAGACTGTTTTTCTGGTCTAGAGACAATGAATAGTAGTAAAATTTCTTCTTGTGCAGGGTCCAGAAACTGCCGAGCTAGATGATAGTTGATGATAGATGATTTTTAAAATGATTGATAATTTTGCATGAATCTATGTTTATTGTGGTAGTAATACTAGTAGGATTCTATGTGAAATTATGAATGTAGACTATAGTATTTTAGACTCTTCTCACTCTCAAAGCAAATTACTGATTAATATCTATGTTCCTCTTTTTTATTTGGTGAACTTGCACTGATGGTTCGAAAATCCAACGATGGACACTGTCTAAGGGCCCCGGGGGGCCACGCAACTATACTGCTGTACACACGCGCGACCACAGGTTTTTCAAACCCACCCTAAACAAGTTTTATCCATTGGTCAAATTGATACCCTATTCAAGTATTTTCGCGTGCTTTTTTGACAATTTTGCCCCCTAAACAAGTATAAACCCTAAAACATACCCCTAAACAAGGTCTACGTCAATTGCTCTCAAAGAAACAAGTTTGGAGAAAAAGATAGCCTAAACGCGTATTTGGTTAACTCCACAAACGTACCCTTTTTTTGGATTTTGGCCTTTTTGACACCCTAAACGCGTCACGCGCGTGACGCGCCATGATCGGCAAAAGGAACCCTTTTTTCGCGCGTGTGTACAGCAATAAAGTTGAGTGGCCCCCCCGGGCTAAGGGCTCTTGAATTGAGTATTTACTGTGATATAAACAAATTCATAATCGGATTTATGTTTGTTTATTATTAATGTAGATATTTTGTTAATTTCTTCCGTTTACAGCCGTCTGATTCTGGTGCTTCATTTGTTGGAGATTCCTTCGGCTAAGGTGTGCTTCATGTCAACTCTCTTCCTTTTCACCCATTGGCAATGAATGACGTGGATCATCACACCCAACAGGTAATCAACTTTTTTGTTACTGATTACATTTCTGTCAATTTGTATAACAAATAGTGATATTAGATGTTTAATATTCTAACTAATTTGAAATTATGGCATACAAAATACAACTCCCTGCTATATTAATAACAAGGTTATTTTTGATTGATTTTATTTGTTTACATTATCTAAGATAAAATTAAATGTCTTGCAACTTTTATGAAGCAATATTCTAGGAAAAAATAATTACCTCATGGAATTACATTTTAGAAGCAAACAAAATAGACACCCACAGAGTGGTAGAAAGTACACACACCTTTCAAAATGAAACCAATACTTCTAGCTTCTATAGTAACGTATGTTTTGCTTTGTGTATTTTTTCTTGATTCAACAGATCAAGTTCTACCAGTATCAAGGTGAATAGACTGCCTGGACAGCAAGTCAGAGGACTCGAGCAATGATTTAAGGGAGCCCATGGAAGATTGGCCATGTCTACAAATATGGTGCTGAATAGGCACACACACATCAGGACAATTATAAAAACAGAAAATGATATTGACCGTGCGGTCGAGTGAGTCATTTGTTATACACAGTAAAAACCTGTGTATAGTGGCCATCCATGGGAATTAAGAAAATAGGCCACTGTAGAGTGTAGACAGGTGATCTCTGCATAGGTTTTCTACCTTTTCCTCTGCATTAGATCACTTTTGTGGCCATTGCAGGCAGGATATGGTTGGTATTGACAGGTGGTTTCTAAATGACAGGTTTGACCTCTTTTGGTTTGTAATTACACATGGCAAGACAGCCAACAAAATGTTGAATAAGGCGAGAGGTTTAATTCTGGGCCGGTATTTGATTCCATACAAGTAAAAATGTAGATTACTTAGCCAAAACTGAGCTTTGATTATTTCATCAACTAGAAATGTTGCCCAAATTTTAGTGTCATTATGTCTTCAAATATTTAATTTAGATTTACTGAGGTAAAATTCCAAAAAAAACGATTTTAATACAAGTTCTCAGCTTAGAAAAATGCTAAGTAAATTTGTTTTATAAAGTATCGAAAATGTAGCGGAAATAAAAATGTTATCCCCCTAAAATAAA
Source organism: Echinarachnius parma (assembly GCA_037951105.1). Classification (NCBI taxonomy): domain Eukaryota; kingdom Metazoa; phylum Echinodermata; class Echinoidea; order Clypeasteroida; family Echinarachniidae; genus Echinarachnius; species Echinarachnius parma. The sequence goes on from JBAMJV010005948.1 coordinate 25,797, forward strand.
ATCGCGCTAAAAATTTTTAAAATCGGTATTCTGAAAAAGATTTTAAGGAAATTTTAACGCTTACGCCAGTGCGCGCTGTCAATAAAAGCCACGCCCCTTGCTGCTCCTTTGACCAATGAAAATATCGCTTACATCGATATTTTTGATCATTTGCATATAATTTTAAGACCACGTGGGAATTACGCCGTGGTTACAATTTATACTGCAAGTTTATGTATACTACTTGTTTGAACGTAATCAAGATTAAATAATCACAATGATAAAATCGGATATGTGAAAAAGATTCGTGTGGTCTCAAAGATTCATGTTGGAATCGAGTTCGAGGCCGTTTTTGTCAATAAACTATTATTACATGTATTTAATGGAAGTGTTTTTTCAAGTTGTCTTGTCAGTGTAAAGCGCTATGAAACTTATGTATTTAGCGCTATATAAGTAACTATATTATTATTATTATTATTGTTTTGGTGTGGTTGTGTTGTCAGATAATTTGTATGAAAACTGATAACGAATTCATTTCCGATATGTTTATGGGGGGAACGGTAAGATTGGTAAGATTTGTAAGATTTGTAAGATTTTATTTACTCTATCGACCCGGCCTTCCGGGGTATGAGAGTACAAACCTTTTTTTACAACATACAACAATTAAAAAAAAAAAACACGCAACAACAATGTAACATAAACATATCTACAAATTCAGCCTTTCTGGGCGATTTACTCTTCTGCCACTTCGTGTTAATATTGGTGCTCTATTTCTCATATCATTAACAAGACAATCCTCATCAGAATATGTTTTCAAGCTAAATTAACAAAAAATGCTAACTTCTTTAACTGGCAACGGTAACACTCATGACCTTCGAATCTGACTTACTTGTGTCCAAAATAAGCGCGTTTAATCTCATGCGCGCGCAAAGTTTGCTAAAAGTGCGCGATATCTACACCCGTTATGTAATCAATTAAACTAATTTGGTTTATATTATGTACAGTAATCAACTCAAATTATCACAATGGCGGCACATAGAGCGAACAACTTTACGGAGGATGAAACGATGATCATAGTGCAAGAAGCGACGAAGCGGAAACAAACGATAATCGGGAAGTTTAGCCCAACTGACAAAGGCAACGAAAAGTACGGGCGGCCATGCGCGTGTTGATGCTCGTGGAGGATACGTGCTCCAAGAAGCGCTGACCGAAATGTCAACCGCCAAAATTAGACCAGCTTCGTCCGATATGCTTAACAAGCCAATTCGCTAAAATTGCTGAATCATTTATTACTCAATGGCTTCTGGATGACATTTCGAAATACATTGACCCTCATCAATATGGAAATAGACCTGGTTTATCGACTTCTCACTATTTGATAAAATTGTTACATGAAATGTATAAAAACTGTGAAAGATCAAAATCGATTTCAACCATTGTGTGCACAGATTTTTCGAAAGCCTTCGATAGATTAGATCACAATATTTTAGTTAAAAAATTAATTGAACTCAATGTAAGGCCATTTTTAATTGATTGGATAATAAGTTTTTTAGAACAAAGATCGCAATGTGTCAAATATCAAGGTGTTTTGTCTGAATGTAAAAATACCCATTTTGGGGTACCTCAGGGTACGAAGTTGGGCCCAATTTTGTTTTTAATAATGTTTAATGATGCTTGCCAAAATATACTATTACCATACTTTAAGTACGTTGATGATCTCACCTTGTTAGAAAATCGAGTATCTCAAGATCCAGTGTATATGCAAAATATTTTGACTCAATTAATGGAATGGTCAGATAATAATCATATGAAATTGAACCCACTTAAATGTATAACAATGTCAGTTACCTTCATGAAAACTCCTCCTCCATTTGACACTTTGTATATCGGTGAATCGCCTCTCCCAAATGTTCAAACAGTTAAAATTCTTGGGGTGTATATTCAATCTAACTTAAAGTGGGATGACCATGTCAATGAGATATTAAAGAAGTGCAATAAAAAATTATATATGTTCAGAATGGTTAAGAAATATAAATTACCTATTGTTGATCTTATTACAATTTACATTGGATATATTCGCCCTATACTAGAATATTGTGTACCAGTTTTTAATGGCGGATTGACTTTGAAGCAAGTACAAAGTTTAGAAAGAGTTCAAAAGAGGGTTTGTCGAATAATTCTAGGGAAAGATTATATTAGTTATGAAAATGCAATTATTGAATGTAAGCTTGAACGCCTTGAAACTAGAAGAGAAAAACTTTGTATTGAATTTGCTAAATCACTTTCTAATAACCCACATTGTAAAGATTGGTTACCCAAACAAAAAAATGTAAATATTTCTTTGAGATATATACCAAAGTTCAATCAATATAAATGTAAAACAAACAGATTTAGGAATAGTGCAATACCATATTTCATTGATCTTTTAAATAGCCAATGAAATTTGTACTTCCCAGGTATATGCACTTTGCTTCAAATCAAATTAAATTATAGTTATGCATGCATCTTCTTTGTTAATTATACAAAAATGTGCCACATTTTTAAAAGTTTATACTTTTGTTTTGATGAAATATTTTGTTCTACTGTACCTCATGTGAATTTAAATGTTATGAATGAATATCATTTTAATTTGTATTTAAATGTATTGATTTCTATGTAAACATCAACATTTCAGCCTTTGGGCTGCCGTTGTATGTAGCAATGCTTGTAACTTTTGAATGTTTTTTTATTGAAATAAAACCATTATATCTATCTATCTATCTATCTATCTATTTAAAAATTCACATTTGTTAATGTAATAATTAAATCACAAGTTACTGCCGGGAATTATTAAAGTGATAGTTGAGTTCTGGTAGAGATAGTACAGTTTTAGTCAAACTGAATTTTAGTAATCAAAACCTACACCATTACATTACTAACTAATAATTATATCTCCACCATGCTCAAAAGGAATACAAATTTACAAATGACTAAGTAAAAAGCCTGTTATCATTCAAAAAGAGCTGTTTAAACTGAAGAGGGCGCTTTCAAAAAACGCATTTGTTTAAACCATTTAAAATAAAATATTGTGCATGTGATGTTTTGTTAAAATAGTAATTAGATAGAGAGATAATAAAAAAACTATCTAAAAAAAACTCTTTTGAAAAGAGGAGGCATTTTAAAACGAATTTTAACGGCTGGTTCAAAATTATCGGATTCTTGTGGGGCCCCACATTTATTACAAATGGTTATGTTTATGGATATTTCAGCCGTTTCTGAACCGATTTTGATCAAATAAAGTTTATTCTTCCATTAAAATTGTATTCTCTTTCAAATTTGACACTCAGTTTTCCATTTTCTCACAAAAAATTATTTTGTGTAGCGCCCTCTCTACCAAAACTCAACTATCCCTTTAAAGATGTTTCTTGTTAAACAATATATTGATGCAATATTTATCATATTGTAGCAAAGGGGTTAGTAACATTCTCATTTATTTCAGAATACTTTTGCACAGACTTAATACATCAGGATTGATGGTGTTAATATTTCAAACAGTATAGCTATAATGAATCAATAATTTGATGATTCATGTAACTTTAAACAAATAATGTGTTTTTTGGGTAAACCTAATTATTAGTTACAGCAATTTTTTTGTGCGTTTTAATCTCATATCAAAGTGTATGTGTATATAGAAGGACCTCAATTAATTTATTGTATTTTATCATTTTTGGATGCTATTATTTTCAATGCAATGTTTCAATTGCTCTGCATGTATTTTAGTGTTAAATTTTGTATATTTTCCCAATCAGCCTTTACCTGCCTATATACTCAACGATTAACCCTATCAAGCCCAAGCTATTTTGGCGTTCCCAGGCCCAAGGGGGGAGGGGGGGGCTCATAAGGCCCCCCTCTCTAATTTCTTTATTATTCAATCAACCACTTTCATATTTGGCACATGTGTCAAGCAGGTCAACCTCTACAAGTTGAAATCATAAACATTTTTAAAGGTCACCATATGAGGGCGCTATTTACGATAATATGATAAAAAAACATAGAAAATGTCAGAATATAGAAATTTGGAGCTGTTTTTGCCGAATGGACTGTTATCAAGAAGGCAAATTTAACTTTTCAACATAATTATGTAATATTACATATTCTGAAACATAGATCAGGACATTTCTGTGGAATTTGATGGGATTTAGAGGCCCATTAGGTCCGCAAAGTCATTGTGGAGGTGACCTTCACACATCTTATCATACACTTTACAGTACATGATAATTTACGTATGCGATTTCTTTAATTTTTACCCTATAAACTTAAACCAAATGGATTTCTTTCATATCAAAATGTTTGTTGACATCATAAGAAACCCTCATTAGCAGATTTTAATCACAAAAATATCCTAAAATTATATCAAAACTATATATGACTTAATTCTTATTATATTCATTGTTTTGCGCCATTTTGTCTTTAAAAACAAAGAAAAACAAAAGAAATATCCATGAAATTTTTTTTTCAGATAATGACAACCTGTCACCGATCATATAGATTATATAAATAAACTAATTCATGTCAAAGCCTGGACAGTACAATGAATTTAAACATATTACACTATGTTTGTGTTATATAATGACCATATAAAATCACTTTCAAGTTTACTAGATACTGTTACTAATTGAAGATGAAAATACCATGTCAATACCTTGGGTTGTGTATGGAAAGGTTGTTCAATTCAAATTTTGAAGAAAAAAAATCGGAAAATTATGAGAAAATTCTTTTTTTTAGAAATTCTTATTATTTCTATTGTTTTCCGCCATTTTGTTCTTGAAAAACAAAGAAAAACAAAGAAAAAACAAAAACAAACAAGTGAAATCTATTTTCTGATATTGTGACTTTACTTTTGTACAGTTTATACATTTCAAATAGAAAACACTTCAGAAATTTACATGATTAACTTGTTTAGTGCAAGAAAAACAAAATAAGTCTTAAATTGACAAACATGCCTTTCAGAAAGTGGTTACCATGGCAACGGGAAAAACCTGACAATTTTAAATTTCATACCACAATGTTTCCTATAAAATTTTAGGAAAAGTCACCGAATTTGGTGAAAATTGGATGAAAAATGTGGGCGTGGCAGTAAAAAATATGGTAGGGGGGGGGCTCATTCAGCCCCCCCCCCCCCCCCCTTGGGCTTGATAGGGTTAAGCCACTTGCTTCATGCCTCTTTTAGGTGCTAGCCGTTACATTTCATGCGTACATTTTGTGTCTGAATTCTGTTTGAAAAAAAAAACAACAACACTGAATTGAATTTGAGATTTCAAATAGTGAACTGTATAACTTGCATTAAAAGATCATAATTATAAATGTAAATTGAAGAAATATGGGGTCAGTAACATAGTGTGGTCAAAAAGATTGGGGAGGCACATAGATTGTTGTGGGGGCAGACTTATATTTGTGTCTTATCTTTCTCCTATTTTTTTTTGTGTCAAATAATTGCATGGGGGCAAGTGGCCCATTTATAATCTTTTTATGGTCTAGATATGACTTGTATTGTTTTTGTAAAATAATTGGGGAGCGTGAATAATAATGATATGCTAATGAGAACATTTGTGCGTAAATATGCAAATCATATAAATACAGCGCGCAAGTTGAACTGCGCATGCTCAGTAGAATTTCGCTGCTGTACAGTTCCAAAACACTTCAAATCCTTTTTTTTTTTTTTTTTTTACGTGAGAAATAGCATTAAATGGGATCATCCGGCGCCTCATGAATATTCAAGACCTAGATTTGACCGATTTTTGGGCCGAGTTTCCTCTCTAGTCTTTATATTATAGTTACTCTATGGTCTGCACGATGGTTGCGCGGTCTCTGCAGGCACGGCTGTGGGGTTGGTGAAAAGTAATCAATGCCCACGTGATCGGTATTAGCCAATCACGTTACTGAATTTACCGGAGCCGTTTTATAATAACGGTTATCCTCGTTTGCCATTACTGAAGGAGTATGTTAAGTGGTGAGATATGTCTAGTAGTATGGTGTACGTGTTACAATGTATTTTTGGTCATATTTTTCAAATAATTGTTTATGTAATATTCCCGTAATTATTTCAAACTTGTCAAGACATACGAAAAATGCAATGAACATGAAATGCTTACAATTGTATCACATTTATCCATAATAATGCTATAACCCGGGCGGACACGCGAGATCACCCGGGTTGCAATTTTTTTTTCTGGAAGCTACTCTGACCAAAAAAGAAAAAAGAGAAGTGTAACGTTAATTGCATCCACATCGGTGGTGACAAAATCTCGGACTGTTCCATTCAGGGCGTGTAAAACTCAAACCACATTACTTTCCTGAGGGACAAAGAAAACATTTTACAGTGGCCTTCAAGTATTTAGGACCTATAGGACAACGACCATTAACATTTTACGACCGAATCCAATCCAAACGAGGGGAACCGCAGTGAAGGTCATGCGGGCGCGTGCCATGCCATACTCGTAAATGATGGAAAATATACTAGAGCACGTTCCCTTTGCATTTTCTTATCAGGGATTTACTAAATTTAGGAGCGCTCTGTGAAAATTTTTGACAAGTGCGAAAAGTGAAGTGTGATTAATTACATGTGTATTGGTGTGATATGTTATGTCTAGAAAGTAATGTGTGAAAATTTCAACTTAATTGGATGTTATTTGTCCGAGAAATGAGCGAAAATGCATTTACTTTGTACACGACTGAAAAGGTCCCGTAGATGATTTCATATCCGAACACTTAAATCGTAAATATCTTTTGAACAAAATTGAAATTTGAAAAACCGAAACATGTCCCATGCATTTTGAGGATTTGAACAATGTTACCATATATACTTACAACATAGATGTTTACTAAGTCCCTTTAATGTTTTACTTTTTTATGACTGAGTGTGTTTGTGTGTGAGTGCTCGTATGTGTGTTAGTGTGTGTGTGTGTGCGTGTGTGTGTGTGTGTGTGTGTGTATGTGTGTGTGTGCGTGTGTGTGTGTGTGTGTGTGCGTGTGTGTGTGTGTGTGTGTGATTTCTATTTTCTATGTGTGAAAATGTGTGAAAATTCTATGTGTGTGGTTTCTATTTTCGTTCATTATAATTGTATATGTATATTTTGTTTAGTATGTATATTCAAATGTAAATGTTATATATGGAGGAATAAAAATCACTTTAAAAAAAAAGTGTGTGTGTGTGTGTGTGTGTGTGTGTGTGTGTGTGTGTGTGTATATTATCCTCATCAGAAGCACTTTCTTCCTCTTCAGCATGGCCACTATCATCATCCGATTGTTCAGATAAGTGAACCATTTTACGTTTCTTATTCGGTGGTTCATTAACGTTAGCATGAGACATTTCATACTCATCCATCGTCGACTCGTCTTCTGCATGAACAAGTCCCTCGTGTCTTTTCAAGTTGTATCTTAATCATTATGGCCAAGTAAATGAAATATAAATATTAAAATGTTTATTTGATTAATCTTCTACTATGTCTACTGGACTTTTGCATTTGTAATGTTCCAAGGTTCGATTATGTCGCTATGCATTGTTGCGCTTGAATAAAATGATATTTGATCCATGTAACAAGTAATTAATGGATTATGTTAACATTTCAGCAGAATGATCATGTAAAAAGTTTAAACACTGTTTGATGAGGTTAAATTGTAAAATTGTGTATGTCATTAATCAAGTGTAAACAAACAGTTTAAAGGGATCAAGCAACATTGTCCAAATCCTCAAAATCCAATTGGAATTCTAGCCGTTCTCGCATACCTTGATGTATTCGTATTAACAATAGAAGCATGGGACAGTTTCCGGTTTTTCGAATTAATAAAAAATTAGGATATTTACGATTGAAATGGTCCGATGTTAAAATATCCACTGTATATTCGTAACCGTGTAGAAGGTCAGTGCAATTAGTTACTGAATACCACGTTGTATGTTTGCTCATTACACGGCCATGGGGCCATGGGGCGGTGTAAGGTCGACATGGCAAGATGGGGCTTTGCCCCTGAAGGAGACACTCTATGCGACTGCGGAGAGGGCTGTTTTAGGAGGTTCAACCTCCCCCCCCCCCCCCCCCCAACCCCCTTTACAAAATTAGTATGCCTAACCCACTTTTTAGTGGTCTCGACCATCATAATCAATGGTCTCAGCCCCCGAAAACCAAGTGGTCTCGGTCTCGGCCTCAAAAGTTTTGTCGGATATCGGTCTAGGCCTCGAAAAATGTCGACGGATCTCGGACTCGGCTTCGAAAAATCTTTACCGACACCGCCCCCCCCCCTCGAAAAATATTCACCAACACCCCCTCCCCCTCAAAAAATCTTCACCAACACCCCCCTTCGAAAATACTTTACAGACACCCCCCTCGAAAATGTTGGTCGACGAAATACCCTCCCCCCCCCCCCCCCCCTCCTTTGGAACGCCACTGAGGACAGCCATCGAGAGATGGAAGAACTTAGTTTGGTAACTGTATATTGTATCTTGATCTGATTAAGGAGAAGCGAACGAACGAACTCGTCCATATAACGTAAATTTACCTTGCAAGTTGCACACAATTCCCAGTGGACCAATCGGATAACAACAATATACATTGTATGAACCATTCCTAACTTTGTGCACACATCAACAAAGTTATTACCCTTTGATCATTGGTTAAAATAACTTGCCTAAAACGAAGAGTTTGCGCTAGTGAATTATTGTGAATGACGGTTTCTCTGTAAAAAGGCATTGTCAACATTTATATTCACGCACACATATTGCAAATGCAAATTATTAGTTTTTAATTTTGCACGGACGTTTTTCTTCTGTACTATGATCTTGCAAAGACGTTGATTAATTGCATATAATTTATTTAGTATAATGTTTGGGACAGAACTACTCGCTCCCTTTCTATGTTCATTGTCCTAGGGGAAATGTTTATAAACTATGCAACAATACACTCATACATCTAAGTATTCATAGTCTCCCCATACTTCTGTCTTAAGAATACATCCTAATAATGCATGATATTCAAAGCTCTTCTTCGTAATAATGTGTTGTTAGAACGCTGAGTTGTCCTAATTCCTGGGTCTTCTTTTACATTATGTCTATATAGTTTATGTCTCGCTCTCATATGTCAAACTAAGAATTTGGAGCAGCTCAACATAAGCATTCTTTTTTGAGTTGTCCGTCTTTGCAGGCATGTCTAGCCATTAGCAAGCCTCCTTGATTACAAACCCCTCCCTTTGATCTAGGCATCACACCTCTCATAGACATGATAGAGTTACAATTGCTGACCCGTTATATATGCTCATCATTATGTTGTATATATACTCCGCAAAAAAAGAAACTGGACACTTGTATCAAACCAAATATTTCATATTCATTTACGATAAAAAATATGATATTGTATATCAAATTAAAGATAAAATGGCCCTCTTCAATATTGGCATACAATCCAGATGAAATCATTCATGTATGACTTGTCACGGTCAACTAACCACAGCAAGGTCTGTTTTCAAAAATAGCAAAAATGGAACATCCACTCAACCATGTAAATGTTGATAAGCATAATCTAAAACGCTATATTCATGACATGACATAATTGTTCAATACAAATGTGACCTTTTTTATCTTCATCTCAATAAAAAGTATGAATGAAGACAAATTGTGAACGTTATAGGTTTTTATTTTCATCCAAAAGTAACAAAATGGGGAATTCCATGGTAAAGGTTTATTAGTCGAAACCACAGTTTGTGCCCTTATTTCAGCATGAAAAATTGTATAAATTCTTCTCAAGAATGCTACCGTAGTCCAAATATCTTCAAAACCTGATGTCACCATTGGTCAAACAGTTGGGCAGTCTTTAACATGATATTTCTCTAGATAACTATGGTTAAAATTGCAGAGAACACACAGAAACAGACAAGCTTCATGCCTCTAATACAGACCAGTATGATAATGCTCTCATAACCTGGCCCTGTTTTATTGACAAATTTGTATTTTCAGAGTTGTACATAACAATAAAGTAAAATAATGTCATAATTTACTTGCCCCGCACATCTTGTTTTAAGTGAAACGCCCACTATCATCCTGATAATTTCAGTCGAATGGTGTGGTCCTCCATTGTTTTTGCTATTTTTGAAAACAGACCTTGCTATTGTTAATTGACCATGGCAGTTCATGCATGAACGATTACACCTTTAATTTATACCCTGCATGCAGAGGACTAAATTCCCTTTAATTTGATGTATAATAATCTACACTTTATCGTACATAAATATGAAATTTTTAAACTTTTACAAGTGTCCAGTTTCTTTTTTTGCGGAGTATATATAATAAACTGAGCTAGTCTTCTATTCAGTCTGTCAGTGTCAGCTATGAGGACAATGCAGTATACATATTGTAAGTTATTCACGTTTTTGCATTCAATTATTTAAAATTCTATTTCAATTTCCATTCTTCATAAGAACATAAATACAATGTACAGTTTATATACAAAATACATTAACTTATACAACCATAGAAAACAAGTAAACATAAACAATGACAAACACAAAGGGTACAAATCATGATACCTACAACCAAATTATGTTCTTTTCAAGTTGTTTTCTAAATGTTATTATAATCCACTTAATAGATCTTGAGTCATTGGAAATGCACGCTTTATTTAACACCCAGTAAAACAAAATATTGTGACTATACATTATAAAGACACCTCATACTATTATAAGTATATGTCACATCAAAATATGCATACTTACTATAGCATTTTACCATTACTGAAGAGTTAGAAACGCAGGATCTTGTCAAAAACGGGCTTGATCCATCTAAGCAGTCCCTAAACCGAGATGCAACTGGAATTAATGATAATTATCAAGGAAAATTGTCATGCAATGCGGAAACGTAAGTACAAGTGAAAGTTATATACGTTACTGATCGAAATCTGTGTATTAATGGACAGTGTAAATTTGACAAATCTTTTCCATTGTTTTAGGTATTCATACTAAAATCAACCTAAAAATAAAACTGGTGTGGTAATCCAGACGTCTCGGTTTCAAGTCCCGTCAAAGTCCGATATCTTGTTCCATATATTTTATTAAAACATATAAACTAAAGAAAGAAAAAGTACTAAATGTAATAACTTGTTTTTCCTTTTTCCTTTAAAGAAATTATGTATATTCGAATTCAATATAATGATTATGTAAGCACTGATGGATACAAATTAATTCAAATTTGCTCTTAAGCTTCATGATTTTGTCATTAATGACTTATTTATATAATTCCTGAGGGACAGGGGGAATGCTTACATTCAGAACAAATAGGGGCTTGTAAACACCTGTCCTCCTCCCCACATAGTAGACTGCTGTTAGATATACTCTGCACTCCTGGATACCCGAGTTCTCTGCACGCAACAGCTGCTGTAATTCTTTGGAATCCAGCACTACAAACCCTCCTCCATGCATCGCTGTCATTTGATGCTCGCATTTCAAAGTTGCCTCCTTCCGGGGACTGAACACCATTTATGCGAGCCATTGCAGCACCTAAAGACCGGCAATTATAATGATATATAAAAAACACATTTGCCTTGTTATCTCTTTGCTTATATTTATCAAGGTCACATGATCCACACAACAATACAAACAAGTGCAAAGATACACTAGATTTTGAATTCGTCACTTTTGACGAATTAAGGTTATACATATCGATTTATTATGATAAAAGGATGATTCCAAAAATAACTTCTCAATCATCATATCAATAATAATAGATTCCCCCCCCCCCTAAAAAAAAGAAAAGGAAAAGAAAAAAAAAAGAAAGTTAAAAAATATTGCCTTGGATTCGAACCCACGACCCTTCGTCTTGTGTCACAAATTATACCGCGAGACCAACATTAGATCACTTAACGAAAATGGGAATTCGGGAAAAATATATCAGTGATTGCACACTGCATTTGTCATTGTAACAGTGAATTATTTGACCTTTGAACCTAATTTACATATCATTAACGCCATTTTCATAATCCGATCTTATCTTATGAAAATTGTTCCTTTCATATGTGTGCTGAATTTCCATGTCCGCGGCGTACGTGGTTATTGAGTATTCATGCTTGATTTATTTGACCTTTGACGGTAAATATGACAATGAAATATGCATTTTCGCGATTTGGTGTTAACTTATGAAATGATGGTCTTGCAAATCCCTATCTACATGCGAAGTTTCACATCGGTAGCATAGTTTCTCGAGCAGTTATAGGTCGAAAGCATACGTTTTTGCTAACCCTCAATTTGTAACAGATTTGAACTCTTATTTCCAATCAAACAATTCATCAGGATCCAGTGAACAAAACGAAATGTCGTGAATAGATTGCGAATAGAGCATGACATCAGCTACGATATATCAACATTTGGGAGAAAATAGTTGGAGAATAACCGAGATATGGTCAAAAGTCCGCTGTGATCGATTTCAACATTGATTTAAATTGATTAAAATTTACATGTTCAACTTTAACCCTAAATATGATGACTTAATAACATTTACTCGGCATAAATGAGGTATGAATTCGTATCTACAACTCATAATCTATCCAAATATTAAAAGAAAATTGGATGTTTGGGGACTTTTTAAAAAGTTATGGCCGAATAAAAAAAGGATGTTTTTACCATATTTTGCCAATTTGCGTGCGCGCGTAATTTTGACTTTGACGCGCGCGTACTCCGTTATTATGAGTCAACAATGACTCAAATTGATAGGGTGTGTTTAGGGATCTATAAGGCATGCAAAACATGTGAAAAAACGACAATTTTCGTATTAATTCGCGTTACGCGCGCAAATACGCGCGCGCCGACGCGCACGCGCGGAATTTTTTGAAACGCTTAAAATTGTCTGAAACATATAGTAAATTACTCGGGTTGGGGTTTTGAACATTTTTTTTTTTTTTCACTTGACGGACGCGTACGCGCGCGTCTCCGAGTGTAAGCGCACGCGCATGAGCTTAAAAGATGACGATTGAACTGATTGATATTGATGCGAAATTTGAAGTGAAATTAATGATGCATGACTGAGTTATGAAGATTATTGAAATTTGACAAAATGGCGTCCTGATGACGTCACAGTGATGTGACGACATTGAACATTGACTGCACTAAGTTAGACCATGATATATCATCATGTGAAGTTTCATGACAATTGATTCATTTGATCTTGAGATATGCGACGAACAAAATTGGGAAGAATAATAAGAAGAGGAAGAAAAATCTTGACGAAATCAATAGGTTATACATATGTATATGTATAACCTAATTATAACTGTACTATCATGTTAGTACTTCATTGCTAGTGGTAACACAGTTACATTTCTAGGGAACGTATCAGCAGTACATGCTTATCAAGCTTGTGCCATTCTCATGTTAGGATGTAGAAGTGTGTATAACCCAAAGGGCCTAAGTAGAAAAAGGGTGACCTAGCGTTACAAATGGACACAACAGTTTAATTCAAAAGACCTTTATTGAAAACAAATGCGTTGTGCTTAATATAAATCACTTACACTTCTACTGCACAGTGGACAAAGTGAAGGTCTACGTCAACATGGTCAATTGCTCTCAATTAAACCTCTAGTTTGGAGAAAAGGATACCCTAAACGCGTATTTGTTTAACTCCACAAACATACCCTTTTTCTGATTTTGGCCTTTTTGACACCCTAAACGCGTGACGCGCGTGACGCGCCATGATCGGCAAAAAGTACCCTTTTTACGCGTTTTTTTGGTTGCGCGTGTGTACAGCAATATAGTTCAGTGCCCCCCCCCCCCCCCCCCCCTCCCGGGATGTATTGGGGGTAGTAGAAAAAAACAAAAAAAAATCACTGACAACCCATCCCTGATCATCTGAACACGATATGTTACGAGTCAATTTACGTTTTCAGACCAGGTCACATAAAGTGAGTACCTCCGACGCACTGCCCAAGTGTCATTTGGGGATACAGAGATCGGCGGCCCTTGTATTCGGCCTTCATCTGCCTACAAAAATGAAGTAAAAATCCTCGAACGAATGGATCATAACGGAAATGACCAACAACTGCCCACCGACTACGATAATACAATCTACATAATCATATGGGACGTTAACATGCACGGCCTTAGATCCAATATTGGAACACTAGCCAACTTTTGCAAGAAAAGGCACTACCATTTTCATCGTAGTGGAAACTTTCTTCGGTTGTACCGACTCTACTCAGGATGTTGTCGACTACACAACATTACCAGGTTATACAGTGTGCTGTCGCAGAGACAGACGTGAAATAACAGAAGTGTTATTCCTAAGTATTGCCTAGAAGGAATAGCGATTCACCAAGACACATGTGAGCATGAACATCTGGGACTCATGACATGTGGCTTGCAATAACCTTACAATTGCATAAATTCCTTATCTTCATCTTTGATTATTTAGACTTTAGCGAAAATAATATCCGAATGCAGATGACTAAACATGTTATGTTTCCATTATAAATTCACCATGGGATACACATTAAGTAGTTGTCAACCATATTACGGATTTGACTGATGAAAGCATGGGATGCAAATGTAAAGAAATGGTGAATGGAACCCCTTTGTAATGATTATAATTTGTTTTATAATGACAGCAATATAGATCTGGTAACCTCTTTTCGACTTTGGCCCTACGCCGTATAAATGGGTATTACAGTTAGAGGCATTATAAGCATTATCAATTGATTAATAAACTATAGTGGACCTACCTTTTTCGAAGCAGGATAACGTCAGGTGGAACCCTTTGCTTGTTGTTTGCAATGAAATAAAGGTAATATGAATGTTGTTAGCCACTGACAGAAACGGAGTTGGGTCACTCTTCTCGCCCTGGTATTTCTTGACGTTTTGTTCATCTGTCATGTCCACTATTCTCAGGAAGTCTTCTTGTTGAACATTGTCGAGTATAATCTCATCAAATGAGACTAGAATCCTTCGATCAAGAGGAGCTGAGATGTCCCGGATTTCATTTGAATACTTGGGATACCGGTCCGGATAATTTGGTGAAGTGATAAAAGAAGGAGTCCCACAATTAAGATCAACCATATCTGTCAAACAAAGAAAAGAAGATGTTTTTATAATGTACCTACTAAATGTCGCTACTTGACGCGATACCTGCGTTTTTCACGGTTGATATCTAAATATAATGAAGGTTAGAAACAGGAAATCATGAGATTAATTACTCAAAAGGTCCTATTGTGTTCGCTTAAACGACGCTGGAACTCTGAATATATGTGTCTTATAAAGAATTATGTGAATATAGTCATATAACAGAAGCACTATGACATGTATATTTTCTACCAATAGATGCGGATAATCACAGGGGTCGATGTTGGACGAATATGATTAATTATCTGTAAAACAAAAATACTGATCAAACTATGTTCAAAGTAGTCATGTCTGTTTTCTTATGTCGATAATCAATTAATTTATTATATTAGTAAATATTATGGTAAAGTATTGAAATCATTTGAGACAGGTCTGTATACATTTCCGATATGCTTTCAGCATATAAATGTAAAGAAAATCTGAAACACTGTTAAAGATGAATTCCAGTTTTGGGAAAGAAGCCGAATACATCTATATTGATCATTATTGTTGAATAAGTATTGAAATAGGGCTTGTGTGTTAAAATCGGAACCTAAGCATCGTTAAATACAGAAATATCGGAAGAAATCCAATATCCGCCTGTGAAATTTATAAATCCACCGCCAGTTCGGACCTGTCCACGCCGCTAGCGCTGGGGGAGATATCGACAAGCTGGGGACAAGCCCGTAAAAACGAACACCTCGTGTACTCGCATGTGGTCATTGTACGTAGCGTATGGGCGATTCCGGAGTTGGCGATCTCTATCTTCAGCAGATCAAGTTATAATTTTGCAAATATATCAATTAGTAGGCGGTTTCTTGGCCAAATTTGGATAATCCTATATTAGTACAATTATATTCTTTCACATTATTGGTAATAAGAGCTTCCATTTCATTTTTTTGAGAGGGGGGGCGTTTCCAAAACTGGCCTTTACCTTTAATTACATCTAAGACAGGAATATGAACATTGCCACAGCAAGGGCACTCGATCCCCCCCCCCCCCCCCCCCCCCATTCCAAATTAGATCTTGCATTGGTCTCTCGCTGTTTTTAAGGTTTTTAAAGTGATACGAACGTGGACCACATTAATATCGACAAATGCTGCACAGTCTGTCGTTGCAATGAAAATGTTGGTGTCGAGATCGGGTTGTTGCGCGCGCGTGCGCTACTTCTCGGCTATCAGTTTACTCTGTCCTCCGGCTTGCTTGCGCGTTGAACGATAGACGCGCATTTACAAACAAAAATCCACTAAACCTTTTTTTATATTTAATATTATGAAATATTTATCAATACAATTCTACTACAATTATGATATATTTCTAAATCGCGCATGTTTCGTCTGATTTTGTGCCACATTTACACATTGGAAAATTTAAAACCTGTAAGTTTGTAAATCACGCTCAAAACCCTCCACCAGTGTGCACACAACCAAGATAATACACAAAGAAGCTGCCATGTCGACTCTTCTTGTTAGGCGATGGAATATGAATGAACCAGCACGCAAAAATCATAATTACGTACTTTTGAATAAAGTTCAATATAAACAGCGAAACTAAAACATGTATGAGTTTAAAAGAAATAAATCCAGTACATGATTAATTAGGTCTGCAAGCTAGTAACAATTTTGCGAGGACCGTTGTTGCTGTTTCTTCGTTCTTTTTTGCTTGTCAGGTATATACGATTCATATATGCATTGATTGATGGATGGATTGATTGATTGATTGATTGATTGATTGATTGATTGATTGATTGATTGATTGATTGATTGATTGATTGACTGATTGATTGATTGATTGATTGATTGATTGATTGATTGATGGATGGATGGATGCGATGGAAGGATGGATGGATGGATGGATGGATGGATGAATGGATGGATGGATTGATTGATTATTTGATTGATTGATTGATTACCTGTAAACAAAAATGACTGATTAAACTATTTTCACAGTAGTCCTGTCTGTTTTTTATGTCGATTATCAGTTAATTTATTATATTAGTAAATATTATGGTAAAGTATTGAAATCATTTGAGACAGGTCTGTATACATTTCTGATATGCTTTCAAGTTTCAACATATAAATGTAAAGAAAATCTGAAACACTATTAATTACATCTCAGAAAGGAATATGAACATTGCCACAGTGAGGGCGCTCGACCCCCCCCCCCCCCCTCTCCCCCACCCCCATTCCAAATTAGATCTTGCATTGGTCTATTTATGTTTTTAAGGTTTTAATTTAGCTGATACGAACGTGGACCACCTTAATATCGACAAATGGGCACAGCTGCTGCACAGTCTGTCGTTGTAATAGAAATGTTGGTGTTGAGATCGGGTTGTTAGATCAGTACACTCTGTCCTCGGGCTTGCTTGCCCGTTAACCGACAGACGCGCATTTACACACACAAAATCCACTAAACCTATTTTATAGTTAATATAATGAAATACTTATCAATACAGTTCTACTACAATTATGATATATTCCTCTATCGCGCATGTTTCGTCTGATTTTGTGCCGCATTTACACATTGGAAAATTGAAAACCTGTAAGTTTGTAACTCACGCTCAAAACCCTCCACCAGTGTGCACACAACCAAGATAATACACACAGAGAAGCTGCCATGTCGACTCTTCTTGTTAGGCGATGGAATACCCTATGAATGAACCAGCACGCACAAATCATAAATACGTACTTTTGAATAAAGTTCAATATAAACAGCGAAACTAAAACATGTATGAGTTTAAAAGAAATACATCCAGTACATGATTAATTAGGTCTGCAAGCTAGTAACAATTTTGAACAGATCTTCGGTTTTAATTTCGAAATCAACGAAGTTCAATGGATTTATATACAGTTGTAAGGGAATGAACCTTGATGTTATCAAGGTACATTTTAGATTACTTTGGTTGAGATAAATTATATTTGTTATATAATTGTATAATATAATGTTCCCCTTTAGGCCCCCTGTATGAAATATATGGCGGAGAAAATATAGGTTCGTCCTATATACTTTATACATACATGTGTTATATTATATGCATCTCCCAGTTAGCTTTTTATGACCAACACCCTTTTGTTGTTAGGGAGATGCAGGTAGCTTTATGTTTGTCCATAGCATTTACAGAACAAAAGAGCTTCCCCCTTCCCCAAGCTATCACTGGCATTGACGGTGAGCTTGTTGAGGGGGAGACCTCATTCTTTGTTACGTACGCCACCGTATAAGCAGGGAAGTGGGAGTCTTTCCACTTCCCTGTTTGAAGCAACTTGTGTTCTGAACTTGAAGAAGTTTGTTGGCAACTGTTCCATGGTAAATGTGATTTGGAAGAACTTGTCATTCTGGAGGTGATATATAATCGGTGAGTTATCTCTCTTAATTTAATTATTGTAGTAGCCTAGTAGGCAATGGATTGCGCTGGTTATTCAATTTATAGTTTGAGAGTAATCACATTTTGACTAGACATGGTTCCTCTATTGAGTACAAGGAACATAATAAGATATATGTGTTGGAATTATATATAATTTGTCTACCTAAATAGTTTACATTTTCTAAATACATTTATGCTTGTTGTGTAATCATAATATAATATATTCCCCTCGGTGGAATCTTAGTCGTACATGTTGGGGGTATGTGAACATGCATTGAATCCCAAACTAGGGCAAGCTATTAAAAGCCAAGTCCTTTGTTATAGCTGGGCAATGTGTACCTGTGCCCAAGCCTTTCTTTTGTGTCCACTCATGGTCAAGTTGTGATCACCGTACTATGTGTGTAGTGGGCTATCATATATGGCTTTCTCATATAAAAGCACTTAATATTTGGAATATATAGTTATATTTCTTCTTGTAGTTGGATAAGGTTTGTGAGTTGTGTATATAGTTTATATAGTTGATCTCAATATATGTTAGGATATTGGTGATGGTTTCTTTTGGGATTTAATTAAACAGATGTGTTTAGTTCAATGTTCTAGAACTTAGGTATCACTGGGTTTATTTGGTTCGAGTGTTAGTATTGTTCATGTTATGGGTGAAAAGGTTATTTTGGTCTTAATTATTTGTATTCGTCATTTAATAAGATTGTGTCTCTTATATGACTTAAAATGCATATTGGGAAGCATGATTGTGTAAGGAATTATTTTATGACGATATATTACTGTAATTAAGGAGTCGGCTTCCGAGGATGTAGATTGGACCTTGTGAAATAGTGGTCTTATACTCTCATGTATATTAGTCCGTTTCCGAGGATATGGATTGGACTTTGTGAAATAGTGGTCATATACTCTCATGTATACTAGTCTGTGTTTCATGGATCCGTTAAGATAATATGGATGATGTCATTGTTATATTAGTGTAACAAGTTAAGTCTGAACTTTTCTAACAATGTACTATTTTCATTATCTTTTACTTTTAACAGGTGTTGATCTTTCTGTCCTCTTTTCTTTTGTTATGCGTAAATGTGAATAAAACAAACTTCAGCTATAAACCCAACTAAAGCTGTGTTACCCTTATTTTGTTTTGTGAACTGTGTGTTTAAAAGCATTGCACGTTCCCTTACAAATTGGTAGTACGGATGGGGTACAGCTAATCTTCGTGGACGGAGAAACTAGTTGGCTGGCTGAAGATTTGGACTTGCGCATTAACAGAGTAAAAAGAGGACAGGAAGATGACAACGGTGGAGGACGTGAAGGAGAGGCTGGAGAAGCTGACGACGGAGCTCCAGAGTAGGGAGGTGTACTTCCCGCCGAAAGAGAAGAAGATCAAGCCGTTCAGCGGGATGGAGGGTGCGTCTGTGGAGGAGTTCGTCGAGGACGTGAGGGCAGGCCTCAACCTAAGACGACTACGGGGAGAGCGTGCAGTGGACTACGTCACCGCCCACCTTGAAGGAGCTGCACGACAGGAGATCAAGCATCGGCCAGCTGAAAAGAAAGGCGACGCTGATTCCATTCTCAAAATTCTCATCGACACCTTCGGAGAGCGTCTGACTCTCGGCCAGCTAATGCGGAAGGTGTACAATAGAACCCAGCGGATGGAGAATCTGTGTCAGAGTTCGCCTACGCCCTCCTGTCTCTGCGGTCTAGGATGGAAGCGAAATCGGACACTCCAGACGCGGAAAAGGCCACCAAAGAACAGTTTCAAGATGGTCTGAGCGATCCAGTATTACGGAGAGAGGTCAAACGACTAGTGAAGGAGCAGCCTCGACTCCATTTCCTTGACATCAGAAACTGGGCTATTGAAATGGAGGAAGGAGAAAGAGACACGCCCGTCCAACGAAAGAAAGGAGCAGTGCGTCAGACAGAGGCTTCCGTGGAGGTCGTCAGTGTGATGGAGGGACTTACTGTTGCCATTCGCAGCCAGGCGGATGTCTTGCAACGGATGCAAGACAAGCAGGAGGAATTCAACGCCAGACTGCAACGCCTGGAGGCGAGGTAACATGTAGTCGGCTCCGAAGATAGGATAACGGAGCGAATTGTTGGGAGTTGCCTCACTACTAAGGTAAAACTTGGTGGGGTAGAACTTGGGGCTGTGATAGACTCTGGATCTAAAGTGACCACTATCACAACCACGTGTTTCCTTCAATCGTTCCCACAACCATCCCTGATGTAGAGCAACTAGTTTAAGCGGATTGATAATATCAAGTGAATGGTATGGAATTATTGGGATATTGGAAACAAAACGAGTCTATGACCATAAAGGTCTTGGCTTATTTAATTATCCATGATATATATCAATTGGCTTTATAAGCTAAGTGATGCTAATAAGGGTCTGATATGGAATCATTAGGTTATTGTAAAACGAGTCTCTGACCATAAAAGGTCTTGGCTTATTTATTCAGCCCTGATGAAGATTGATTGGCTTAAGTTGAGCGGTTATGAATTAAAAAAATATTGTATCATTATGATAGTTTCAAATGGGTCTATGACCATAATAGTCTTGGCTATTTTAGGTATATATTTAAATAAGTTAAATTATTTTGATTATACATTAGCTATTATTTGTTAAGTTTGAGGACAAACTCAAAAAGCAGGGGAGAGTTGTAAGGGAATGAACCTTGATGTTATCAAGGTACATTTTAGATTACTTTGGTTGAGATAAATTATATTTGTTATATAATTGTATAATATAATGTTCCCCTTTAGGCCCCCTGTATGAAATATATGGCGCAGAAAATATAGGTTCGTCCATATACTTTATACATACATGTGTTATATTATATGCATCTCCCAGTTAGCTTTTTATGACCAACACCCTTTTGTTGTTAGGGAGATGCAGGTAGCTTTATGTTTGTCCATAGCATTTACAGAACAAAAGAGCTTCCCCCTTCCCCAAGCTATCACTGGCATTGACGGTGAGCTTGTTGAGGGGGAGACCTCATTCTTTGTTATGTACGCCACCGTAGAAGCAGGGAAGTGGGAGTCTTTCCACTTCCCTGGTAGAAGCAACTTGTGTTCTGAACTTGAAGAAGTTTGTTGGCAACTGTTCCATGGTAAATATGATTTGGAAGAACTTGTCATTCTGGAGGTGATAGATAATCGGTGAGTTATCTCTCTTAATTTAATTATTGTAGTAGCCTAGTAGGCAATGGATTGCGCTGGTTATTCAATTTATAGTTTGAGAGTAATCACATTTTGACTAGACATGGTTCCTCTATTGAGTACAAGGAACATAATAAGATATATGTGTTGGAATTATATATAATTTGTCTACCTAAATAGTTTACATTTTCTAAATACATTTATGCTTGTTGTGTAATCATAATATAATATATTCCCCTCGGTGGAATCTTAGTCGTACATGTTGGGGGTATGTGAACATGCATTGAATCCCAAACTAGGCAAGCTATTAAAAGCCAAGTCCTTTGTTATAGCTGGGCAATGTGTACCTGTGCCCAAGCCTTTCTTTTGTGTCCCACTCATGGTCAAGTTGTGATCACCGTACTATGTGTGTAGTGGGCTATCATATATGGCTTTCTCATATAAAAGCACTTAATATTTGGAATATATAGTTATATTTCTTCTTGTAGTTGGATAAGGTTTGTGAGTTGTGTATATAGTTTATATAGTTGATCTCAATATATGTTAGGATATTGGTGATGGTTTCTTTTGGGATTTAATTAAACAGATGTGTTTAGTTCAATGTTCTAGAACTTAGGTATCACTGGGTTTATTTGGTTCGAGTGTTAGTATTGTTCATGTTATGGGTGAAAAGGTTATTTTGGTCTTAATTATTTGTATTCGTCATTTAATAAGATTGTGTCTCTTATATGACTTAAAATGCATATTGGGAAGCATGATTGTGTAAGGAATTATTTTATGACGATATATTACTGTAATTAAGGAGTCGGCTTCCGAGGATGTAGATTGGACCTTGTGAAATAGTGGTCTTATACTCTCATGTATATTAGTCCGTTTCCGAGGATATGGATTGGACTTTGTGAAATAGTGGTCATATACTCTCATGTATACTAGTCTGTGTTTCATAGATCCGTTAAGATAATATGGATGATGTCATTGTTATATTAGTGTAACAAGTTAAGTCTGAACTTTTCTAACAATGTACTATTTTCATTATCTTTTACTTTTAACAGGTGTTGATCTTCTATCCTCTTTTCTTTTGTTATGCGTAAATGTGAATAAAACAAACTTCAGCTATAAACCCAACTAAAGCTGTGTTACCCTTATTTTGTTTTGTGAACTGTGTGTTTAAAAGCATTGCACGTTCCCTTACACATGTATTTCCTTAACTGTTAAACAATAATTCAAATCGATTGAAGTTGTTTACATAACAGCGATACAAAGTTTCACAAATAATTTTGTTCGTATGCGCTAAGTAAAAAGGGGGCAACTGCACTACAAAAGTGGATAACGTTGCAGTCACACCGCAGACCTTTGGGGT
>JBAMJV010005949.1:0-52580 GCA_037951105.1 Echinarachnius parma
CAAATGTCGGCGGAGCATTTGTCGGCGGAGCAATTGTCGGCGGAGCATTTGTCGGCGGAGCAAATATCGCGGAGCATTTGTCGCGGAGCATTTGTCGCATTTTTCGGAGCAAATGTCTGCGGAGCATATGTCGGCGGAGCATATGTCATGGAACCAAATAAAGAGCGATATTTCTGGAGAAATACTCACATTTTGGGGTCTTTTTTGTAAATCACAACTTTGGTGTTTCAACAAAATTATGGAGGAGGAAGAATCAAGCAAATTGATCGGAAATCGAGTAGAACATATTTGTTGTCATCGAAAGGCTGCGCAAAATGCTCCTTTAATCGACCTACCCTTCAAATTTACTTCCGGATCGCGCAATCTCCGTAGATAGCTTGACAACGGCGCGCGTGCTAACATGCTAATGCGCGCAAAATGTTTGCATCATCACACTGCCATTGAAATACGTGTTACAGTTTGCTACACAGGGATACGTGTTAAGTCAATGGCAGGACACCCTAGGTATTGACGCGCGAAGTATGGAAACTACCGTACTCTGTGAAGAAGTCTTTCTGATATGACATGGTCACGGAAAAGGTCCGTTATAACCACGAATTGTGAGTTTAAAATGAAATTGATGAAGATAAATCGAATCCTCAGAATGTGAGGGTTAATTTATGATTATTTCATTGAGATTACTGTAATGTTCTTGTTCCTAAGCCACTTTGAAAAAATCCGAAATTTTCGTGCGCGAAGTTGGGACACACCTTCATATATGTTTTTGACAATTTGAAGCATTTCAAACATGTCCGCGCGTGTTTTTGCGCGCGTAATAAAAATAACAATAAACATTTATATAGCGCAAATTGCAAAAGATCCTCTTAGTGCTGAACAATATAGTTTCATACAATCATCAAATGGAATTTAAAAATACGAACAATAAACATACGTGCATATGCAAACATTAACTATACAAAAATGCTAACTTAAACAAATGTATACGTTTTTATCCTAGATTAAAAAGGATCTACATTTGGGGAAGTAGATCAAGGGAAAGATTGTTCCATAGAAAGGAGGCAGCATAGGGAAATGAACTTTCACCGTTGGTTGAATTCCAGGAGAGACTGTGTAGATGATCGGAGTGTTCGAGTAGGAATGTAGTGATGAATTACATCTATTAAATAGGTAGGAGCAGGATCATGATAGGCTTTGAAAGTAATGAGAAGAATCTTATAGATAATACGAAAATTGATTGGAAGCCAGTGAAGATTGTGTTATATTGGTATAATGTGATGAGAGCGGGAAACACAAGAAAAAAGGCGAGCAGCAGTAATTGTGTACACGTTGCAATTTTGTGAGGTTCTTATCAGGGAGTCCATTAAGTAAAGAGTTACACAAATCAAGTCGAGACGTAATTAATGCATGAACAAGACGGATAGTGGTGCTATTATCAAGATATCTACGAATTTTCCTATTTTCCTAACAGCTTTGAGAGCACTTTTACGAACATTATCAATCGGTTGTGTCATATTCAATGAAGAATCCATGACAACTCCTCAATTCTTAGCAACTAAAGAAGGTAGAATGTGAGATATGCCTATATTAAATGTCGGACGCGGGTCATGTTATGTGAAGCGAGAGCTAAAGTAAATAATTTTGGTTTTAGAGTCATTAAAGGTAACTGGCAATTTCCAAAGTGCCCCCCCACCCCAAAAAAAAAAAAATAAATAAATAAATTAAAAAAAATAATAATAATAATAATAATAATAATAATAATAATTGTAACGGATTTGGTTGATTTCATTTCCATATGAAAGATCATCGAAAAAAACATGGGAAATAATAAAATTCCCATAAAAATGCTCTCATTGTTGTGAAATTTGCTTTCAAAATAGTATATAAAAGTGTTTGACGTCCGGAATCACTTTTTAGAGAAAGCTAGCGCGAGGTGCTATCGTTCTAGGTCCTCCTAATAGAGGACTGAAACTAAATATTTTTGTGCACGCTAATCATGCTTAAAGGGATAGTTGAGTTCTGGTAAGGAGAGTACAGTTTTGGTGAAACTGAATTTTAGTAACCGAAACCTGCATCATTACATTACAAACTAATAGTTATAACTAGAAAGGAACACAAAATTACAAATGACGTAGAAAGATCATGTTATCATTCAAAAAGAGCCGTTAAAACGTAAGAGGGCGCTCTCTAAACACTCATTGGTTTCAACCATTTTGAATAAAATATTGTGCATGTGATGTTTTGTTGAAATAGTGATTAGATAGAGAAATAACCAACAACTATTTAAATACCTATTTTGTAACTTTTTGAAAAGAGGAAGCATTTTTTTGAATTTTTAACGGCTGGTTCAAAATTCTCTAACAAACCTGGGGCCCCTGCTTTATTACAAATTGTTATATTTATGGATATTTCAGCCGTCTCTGAACCGATTTTGATCAAACAAAGATGATTTTATTATTTAAATATTATGCTTTTTCAAATTTTACACTCAGTTTTTCATTGCCTCACAAAAAAATTAAGTAGTCTAGCGCCCTCTATACCAAAACTCAACTATCCCTTTAAAACTATACATATGATACGGTACATACCAGCAATTCACTCTCCAATATGTGATCCAACTATCGGGTGGATTAAGATTATGATGTTCCCGTCCATTCCTCAACAAATCAGTGATATATGCGCCTCATGGACTTATCTCCGTGTGTTAGCGCGACTCCGAACAAAAGGCGAACGAACGGGGCTTGCAGCGATACACATGAATATTCGCGGTACCGCGCACTATAGTCCCGTATTAGGACCTAGAACGCTAGTGCTTCGCGCTGGCGTTCTCTAGAGTTAATTTGAAACTTCGAGTTGTAATAGCTCTTTTTGAATGATAACAGGGGTTTTACTTTGTCGTTTGTAATTGCGTATACTTTTCAAGCATGGTGAAGTTATAACTATTAGTTTGTACCGTAATCGTGCAGGTTTTGGTTACTTATGTTAAGTTTGACCAATACTCAAGGTTATCTTTAAGAACAAGTTTATTCTGTACAGCCCATGATTTGATGTCCTGAACGTAGGCTTTAATCTTGGAGACGGCAGTTGCAGAATCTGCAGGTTTAAAGGTGAGATAAAGTTGGGTGTCATCTGCGTAACACATACAGGAAACACCATGACCAGAGATGACATCATAGAGTGGAGCACAAAAAAGGATGAACTATAAGGGACCCGCCACAGAGCTTTGAGGTACACCACGCCAAAGTTTATGAGAGTCCGAGTTGACATTGCTGATGAGGACAGATTAAGTTCGATCTTGAAGATATGAACGCAACCAATGAAGAACATTGTCCCTAATGCCGTAGCGTGATGTTAATCGATGACAACGGCGATCATGGTCGATAGTATCGAACGCAGCGGAAAAGTCCAATAACACTAGAATAGCCTCTTTGCGTTGGTCGAGAGTAAGCAAGATGTCGTTTTGAACACGAAGAAGAGCGGTTTCAGTGCTGTGAAATGGAAGATAAGCAGATTGTGATTTTGAATGAAGGTTGTTCTTTCTGAGATAGTCTTGGAGTTGTGTGGAGACAGATCTTTCAATCAATTTTGATACGAACCGGAGATTTGATATCGGCCTGTAATTTGTTAACGGTTCAGGATCCAGATTTGTTTTTTAACAATGAAAGAACACAGGCTTTAAAGAGATGATGAAACTGACTAGTTGAGAGGGAGAGGTTAATTATCTTTGTTAAGACCGGGAGAAGTTCAGGAATGGAATTAATAAACACGCAGGAAGGCAAGGGATCAAGTTTACATGAGGTGATTGGAGAACGTTTAATCATCTGTAACACTTCTCAGAGACGGGTTTAAAGCTGGTAAATGACGTGGTGCAGTTGTCATTCACTTCGATGGAGAGAGGTAAAGGTTGCGTGTTGTCAGTTTTTTGTCGTAAGTTTGTTATTTTTTCGTCAAAGAAATTTGCAAACTTGTCGGCAAGATCCTTCGGGTTTTTGAAAGCTGGGCGGTTGCTTTACGTGCGAGGCACGGCAAGGTTTGTCAATCATGCGGAACAGATCACGTGGCTCACATTGAGATAACTCACTGCGATAATATGGGGTCCGCTCGCTAGTCATAAGGACCGCTAGTCATAAGGACCGCTAATCATAAGGACCGCTATTCATAAGGACCGCTATTCGTAATTTGAGAAGAGGGTCGCTATTCATAAGGGTCATTATTCATAAGGACCGCTATTCATAATCCAAGAAGGGGGTCGCTATTCATAATATGGGAAGAGGGTCGCTAATCATAATACAAAATCGGGGTCTTTATTCATAAGGATCCCTATTCATAATACGAGAAGAGGGTCGCTAGTCATGATACGAGAGTAGGACCGCTACTCATAATACTTAATGAGGGTCGCTAGTCATAATACGAGAAGAGGGTCGTTTACTCATAATACGAGAAGAGGACCGCTACTCATAATACGAGAAGAGGACCGCTAGTCATAATACGAGAGTGGGACCGCTACTCATAATAAGGACCGCTATTCATAATACGAGAAGAGGGTCGCTAGTCATAATACGAGAGTAGGACCGCTACTCATAATACGAAATGAGGTTCGCTAGTCATAATACGAGAAGAGGGTCGCTAGTCATAATACGAGAAGAGGACCGCTACTCATAATACGAAATGAGGTTCGCTAGTCATAATACGAGAAGAGGGTCGCTAGTCATAATACGAGAATAGGACCGCTACTCATAATACGGATTGGGGATCGCTAGTCATAATACGAGAAGAGGACCGCTACTCATAATACGAGAAGAGGACCGCTACTCATAATACGGAATAAGGGTCGCTAGTCATAATACCAGAAGAGGGTCGCTATTCATAATATGGAATGAGGGTCACTATACGAGACGAGGGTCGTTAACCATAAACAATTAATAAGCAACAAAATTATAATAATAAAGGGAAATTTGAATGGGGGACACCCTAATTGCTGTGGCGTAGCTATAAGGGGGGGGGGGGGGGGGGGGGGCGACACACGGCCCCGAATATTTGTCAAAAACATTTATTGAAAACATATATTTTTTGTATGTACTTGTATAATGTCGATCAGGAGAGAAATAAAACACACGTCTGCTTCATCACTGAGCTTTAAAGGGTACCACCACCCAAAAATAATATTCTTTTTAAAGAAAGGTAACATCTTTAGTATTCCATTCCATCAACAAGTTCACAAAAATATGTTACCAGAAAAAATATATAATTGGAAAACGCATCACCATTCTAAAGCATGCGTCCATGCGCTCTTAATTGCGAGGACTAATATGTGCAGAGCGAACGAATCGCCCGGTATTATATTGTCTACAAACATATGCGTGAATAGCATTGGCGCACTCGCAAATGTTTGGCCCGTTTGGAACCACGAAATAGTAGTGGTTCCGTAAGTGGTAGAAATTAATTGCTTTGTGAATGAATTACCCAACCCTTTGCAAAATGTTGGGTATCTATTTGATATCAGAAAACGGTACCAAAACATATAATAATGTGATGTTATTTGCCTGGTGGTCCCCTTTAATGAATCACAACATACATTATGCCACATGGCGGATACATATAACTCATTCCTGGTAATCGCGCGAATGCGCGGTATGCGGTTAACTTAAATAGGTCGTGGGAATCGAACCTGATAACATATACTGTATACTTATCAGGGGCGGATCTAGCTTTTTGCTAAGGGGGGGGGGGGTTGACCCAATGACGATCTAGCTTTTTGCTAAGGGGAGGGGGGGGGGGGGGTTGACCCAATGAAGATGCGTCCTTGAGTCCTTGAGCCGCCGTAAGTGATTTTTTTTCACCTTTTTTCACTTATTTCAACGATACATTTTCACTTGGCAGCCCAAGGGGCAGGGGGGGGGGGGGGTTAAACCGCCTAACCCCCCCCCCCCCCCCCCCCCACCTAGATCCACCACTGCTAATTTTACAAGCACAATATATTTCTTAACGAATAAAGAACAAAGGCGTGCCCAATAACGTACGCGACTCATCACCCCCCCCCCCCCCCCCCAACCCATCAGACTGACCGTGTACCGCCATTCGGCCCACCCTCCCCGCAGTATTCCCATTGTACATGTATTTACATAATTACCAACAATTTTCGTAGTTTATTGATGGCGTAGCCTGCATGTATTTTGAATAGCGACCCTCTTCTCACATTATGACTAGCGACCCTCACTCCATATTATGACTAGCGATCCGGTTCTCATATTATGAATAGCGACCCTCAATCCGTATTATGAGTAGCGGTCCTCTTCTAGTATTATGACTAGCGACCCTCTTCTCACATTTTGACTAGCGAACCTCAGTCCATATTATGACTAGCGACCCCCATTCCATAGTATGAGTAGCGGTCCTCTTCTCGTATTATGACTAGCGACCCCCATTTCGTATTATGAGTAGCGGTCCTGGTATTATGACTAGCGACCCTCTTCTCGTATTATGAATAGCGGTCCTCATTCCGTATTATGAGTAGCGGTCCTCTTCTCGTATTATGACTAGCGGTCCTCATTCCGTATTATGAGTAGCGGTCCTCTTCTCGTTTTATGACTAGCGACCCTATTCTCGTATTATGAATAGCGGTCCCCATTCCGTATTATGAGTAGCGGTCCCCTTCGCGTATTTTGACTAGCGACCCCCATTTCGTATTATGAGTAGTGGTCCTACTCTGGTATTATGAATAGCGGTCCTCTTCTCGTATTATGACTAGGGACCTTCATTTAATATTATGTATAGCGACCCTATTTTCGTATTATGAATAGCGGTCCTTATGAGTAGTGACCCCCAATATAAATAATGAGTAGCGCCCCTTCTTCATGTTTATGAATAGCGACCCCGATTTTGTATTATGAATAGCGGTCCTAATGAGTAATGACCCTCAATGTGAATTATGAATAGCAACCCTCATCTCACATTATGAATAACGGTCCTTATGAATAACGGTCCTTATGCCTTTATGAATAGCAACCCCCTTTTCGTATTATGAATAGCGGTCCTTCACGTATAGGAAGTTACACGTTATGAATAGCGGTCCTTATTACTAGCGGTCCTTATGACTAGCGGTCCTTCTGACTAGCGAGCCCACCCCGATAATATGATGAGCAGATCAGTGTAGATGGTACACTGACCTAGGTACAGTTCCTTGTCCACAGTAAGTCCGAATTTTCGCCATTTGCGTTCCAAACGTCGTTTATTTTGCTTTGCTTCACGAAGAATCGAGAATGTGATCGCAGAACAACAGATGTCTCAACGGTTCCATGACATATGCTCCGCCGACATATGCTCCGCCGACATTTGCTCCGGAAAATGCGACAAATGCTCCGCGACAAATGCTCCGCGATATTTGCTCCGCCGACAAATGCTCCGCCGACAATTGCTCCGCCGACAAATGCTCCGCCGACATTTGCTCCGCCGACAAATGCTCCGCCGACATTTGCTCCGCCGACAATTGCTCCGCCGACAAATGCTCCGCCGACATTTGCTCCGCCGACAATTGCTCCGAAGCTGCGACAATTGCTCCGCGACATTTGCTCCGCCGATAATTACTCCGCGACATTTGCTCCGCCGCCAAATGCTCCGCAGACAAATGCCCAAATAATTAGATGATTTTTTTTTTCAACAAAATATTTTTAAAATGCTTGCACTTTTTCAAAAATTTTCAAAATCATTTTTGGAATAGTTGTTGATGATCTCTCTATCTAATCATCATTCCAATAAAACACCACATGCATAATTTTGTATGAAAATGGTTGAAACCAATGCCTTTTAAGAAAAGCGCCCTCTTTGGTGTAATGGCTCTTTTTGAATGATAACAGGCGTTTTACTAAGTCGTTTGTAATTTTGTATACCTTTCGAGCATGGTGGAGTTATAACCATTAGTTTATCAAGTAACTGTCCAGGGTTGGTTACTAAAGTTCAGCCTTAAGTAGCAAAACTGTACTACCCCTTTAAATAAAGATCACATCGTCTAGAAGACAATATATTCTTCACATATTAACAATAAAATTGATCACATATTGCTTTTTATGGAATATGACGTCATAGTCACTGAAGGGGTGAAGTGTCCATCTTACCTCAGTGTGGAGGTAAGAGGACCCCTCAATTCCTTAGATTATTGAATTTCAATTTTCTGCTACTTCCTGCCAATCCTTCCGTTTATACGAATGCAAAATGCATTGGAAGTTTGTGTTTTTCTGTTGGACAATAAGGCAGCCTTAATCGTTTACGGGGTGGGGGGAGGGGGGGGGGCGTTTAGAAGTGTCACAAATTGGGCCCTCGTTGTTCAGTGAACGATGAACAAATCTAAACAAAATTGGAACTCCGAAAATTTAACAGTGGGTGAAAAGAACGTTCTTTGAATTTTGATAAAACGTGGATAAATTTTGAACTCATGCGGAACAATTTCTTGATTCATAAAGAGTCTGAGTAATACAAATGCAGTGATTATAAAGACTTTTCTTTTTTCTATTCATGATCGATCTTAACACCAGTATCATGCCCTTCGCTTGATGATTGCTTGGAACAGTATACTATTCATCACAGCATTTTCGGATACTATGAGGGTCCGTGGTTCGACTCCAGTCGAGCCCCAATGTAACATCAAAAACTAAAGCCAGTGTTGTGTGTTATTGCGCCTCCCCTTCTGCTACTAGATGCAGGCTGCAGGGTCACGTATCCTTACAACACTCGGCTTGACTGCCCCCCCCCCCCCCCCCCCCACCCTGTATAAAGAAACGTGAAACAAACAAACCAGCCAAATAAAATATTTGAATGAATCGATGGTTACTGAATCGATTGTACTCCAATTTCACAAGAGATTCGCATAACATATAAAAGCGCACTTCATACCAAAGGTACTTGAGAATTCATTCCAGAGTTTAATCTTCAGCGGAGTAAATGTCGGTGGAACAATTATGGTTGAGGAACATATGTTGTTTTTTTGACTATTTGAAGTATTGTCATCTTCAGAGCATATATTTCTGTGGAGCAATTGTTACCGGAGCAAATGTCGTATCTCCGGATCATATTTCGGCGGAACAAGTGTCGGCTAAGCAATTGTCGCATATTCGAAGCATTTTCGGCGGAGCAATTGTCGTATCTTCGGAGCATTTTCCGGCGGAGTAATTGTCGGCGAAGCAAATGTCGGCGGAGCAATTGTCGGCGGAGCAAATGTCGGCGGAGCATTTGTCGCATCTTCGGAGCATTTGTCGGCGGAGCAAATGTCGGCGGAGCATTTGTCGGCGGAGCAAATGTCGGTGGAGCATTTGTCGGCGGAGCAAATGTCGGCGGAGCATTTGTCGGCGGAGCAATTGTAGTCGGAGCGAATGTCGGCGGAGCAAGTATCGCGGAGCAATTGTCGCATTTTTCGGAGCAATTGTCGGCGGAGCATATGTCGGCGGAGCATATGTCGTGTCACCAGTGACACATCGCACCAAAATCGCGTCCAAAGTCGATTCTGAGTTTTATTCATTTTTTATATCTAAAAACCCTGGTCTTTCATTTGCCAAAATTTCAGAATGTAATTTTGCTTAATTAGTGAAATTATTAAGTCCGCTTTACTCGAATCCCGAAAATCCCAAACAATAAATTCCACGAAGTGACACATGCTATGCGCGACATATAGCAATGTGGAATTTTCACTGCGCGTGCTTAAAGGTTCCACGAAGTGACACACGCGTTTATAACCTCACTGTGTTATTATCGTACGTATCTTAGATGATTATTATACACGAGAAAGAGTAGATTCTCCCCTTTCTTGATATGTACTATACAGTATAATTATCGAAAGTTATCACGCCGAATTAGCTGTTTGAAGTAAAGAGAAATCTTTAAATGCGTTTTATTCAAAATGTAGTTACGCGCTGCCGCCGCCGGTCGGATGTGTCACTTCGTGGAATGCACGACCACGAAGTGACACATCGCACCAAAATCGCGTCCAATCGCGTCCAATCGCGTCGATTTTGAGTTTTATTCATTTTTATATCTATAAACCATGGTCTTTCATTTGCCAAAATTTCAGAATGTAATTTTGCTTAATTAGTGAAATATTCAGATAGTCCGCTTTACACAGATCCCGAAAATCCCAACAATAAATTCCACGAAGTGACACATGCTATGCGCGACACATAGCTATGTGTCACTTCGAGGAATTTTCACTGTGCGCGCTTATAAATTCCCACGAAGTGACACACGCGTTTATAACCTCACTGTGTTTTTATCGTACGTATCTTAGATGATTATTATACACGACGAGAAAGAGTAGATTCTCCCCTTTCTTGACATGTACTATACAGTATAATTATCGAAAGTTATCACGCCGAATTAGCTGTTTTGAAGTAAAGAGAAATCTTTAAATGCGTTTTATTCAAATGTAGTTACGCGCTGCCGCGGTCGGATGTGTCACTTCGTGGAATGCACGATGTGCCATTCAAAAATAAAAATGGATGGAATATCAAACAGCATTGTTTCATTAACCATAATCATTGCATTCAGCCCAGGGGGGGGGGGGGGTAAACTCAGCCGCCATGATGGTTAGGTATGTATGCGATTAGAAGCAGTTTAGCTACGTTTCAAAACGTCATCAAAAGTATGACAGGCTGTGTATTTCGAAATTGATCGGGAATGTAATAATAAAATACATCCCATTGAGCGGTAAAATATTCACCACCTCTTTTAATCAATTTGTGTTGCCCTTTTCTACCCCATTAATAAGACTCCATTTTTTAGTTACATTTTGTGTTTAAATACTGTTTATGATTGCTCAATATTTGCAGAAGAGTCGCTCTTCATACACGGATCACTGTCTCAGCCAAGGGAAAAAATTGTTTACAAATCATCGCGCGCAAATCACAAATGTACGCGCTAATGACATCTTTGCCATAGAAAATGTACAGTGTGAGTGCGCTTGGTAAAGTGCGCACCTTACGCACAATCTTATTGTTTCGTCATATTATTTCCCCCACAATGCAGTTTTGTGACGAACTTCCTCCGTTCAATACTGCTCGTAAACAAGACCGTCAGCCCGCCATTGCTTTATGTACAAAGTGTATGGGGTACGGTACCTACGGGCAATACAGTTTACCTTCTAGTTCTTCAATGGCAGTGTTGGAGTCATACTTTTATGATTCAGCCATGTGCTGTTTAACAACAATGTACAGGCACGCACTATGACTTGTGACTTTTGAATTGGGCCATTTTGTCTTTAATCTGTGTTCATTCAGCCATACATGATGAATATCTCTGATTTTCACACAAAATGTACATAACAAATGTACCAATATTGTGGTAAGATGACATCGTCTCTACATTTAAGAGTTATGGAATTATGAGCAGTTCTTTAGGGGGTAGTTATTTTTTGTATATTGTTTACAATTGTGTGAATACAGTGTTACACACCTTCAATCAGATTGGCTCATTTAAATAAAAAATATTTAGGCAAATTTGAATTAAAAAAAAAAAAAAAAATGCAAAACAAATACATGATATATTTTTCAATATGTTACTCTTTTTGTTTGGGGGAGGAGGGGGGGGGGTAAATACGCTACTTTTAGTATAGACAGACAAACAACCTCTTCAAAATACACTTTAACATCAAACTCTTACACATTTATCATTGTACATGTATTGTGTGCACACGTGCTATAATTCTGTTTAGGATCACATTCACCAACTTCTTTTGTTTTTTTTTCCCAATCCACCATTGTGTCAACTCTACGTCCTTTCAACACCTTATATCGCTCACACAAAGCGAAAGGCCGCCGAAGGCGGCCCTTTCGCGAGTATACATAGTTATAACATCATCCGAATACAAAATATCGATAATTCATAGTTTTGCATACAAGCGGATGATTGAGAAAAACAATGAGTAACTATTTCGGCAAAGCAATATAGGCGAAACTGAGATAACAATTTACCGTAATTGAAATTCACGGATGAACGCAAACTTTCCTTTTAGATGAAGGGGCAACCGGAACAGGTAATTAGCAAGCAAACCGCTTTCCCTCTGAACAAATTGGCATTGATATGTTTAATTATATTATTTCTTCACAGAAAACCAATTCACCATGTCTGATCGCAAGGCCGTGATCAAGGAAGCCGACATGTCGGAGGACATGCAGCAAGACGCCATCGACTGTGCGTTGCTGGGCATGGAGAAGTTCAGCCTGGAGAAGGACATCGCCGCCCACATCAAGAAGGAGTTCGACAAGAAGTTTAACCCGACCTGGCAATGCATCGTCGGCCGCAACTTCGGCATCTTCGTGACACACGAGACCAAGCACTTCATCTGCTTCTACCTGGGACAGGTGGCCGTGCTCCTCTTCAAATCGGGATAAAGAACATAATGAGTCTTTATCATTCATGGCATAATAGTGGACATCATCAAACACTCTGCAAACCGACGATTCCAATGTCGCTGGCTGAATGGTTCCATGACATATGCTCCGCCGACATATGCTCCGTCGACATTTGCTCCGAAAAATGCGACAAATGCTCCGCGACAAATGCTTCGCGATATTTGCTCCGCCCACATTTGCTCCGCTGACAATTGCTCCGCCGACAAATGCTCCGCCGACATTTGCTCCGCCCACAAATGCTCCACCGACATTTGCTCCGCCGACAATTGCTCCGCCGACAAATGCTCCGCGACATTTGCTCCGCCGACATTTGCTCCGCCAACAATTGCTCCAAAGCTGCGACAATTGCTCCGCGACATTTGCTCCGCCGACAATTGCTCCGCGACAATTGCTCCGCCGATATTTACTAAAGTTCAGCCTTACCAAAACTGTACTACCCCTTTAAATAAAGATCACATCGTCTAGAAGACAATCTATTCTTCACAATTATTAACAATAAAATTGATCACATATTGCTTTTCATGGAATATGACGTCATAGTCACTAAAGGGGGTGAAGTGGTCCATCTTACCTCACTGTGGAGGTCAATTCCTTAGATTATTGAATTTAAATTTTCTGCAACTTCCTGCCAATCCTCCCGTTTATAAGAATGCAAAATGCATTGGAAGTTTGTGCTTTTCTGTTGGACAATAAGGCAGCCTTAATCGTTTACGCGGTTGTGTGGGTGGGGGGGGGGGGGGGGGGGGGGGCGTTTAGAAGTGTCACAAATTGGGGCCCTCGTTGTTCAGTATACAAATGATGCGCAGGTATGAGTGGGTCGGTAGGAATTGTTTGCACAAGGTAACTATGTAACTGTTAAAACCCACGAGGCGAAGCCGAGTGGGTTTAGACTAGTTTCCATAGTTACCGCGTGCAAACAATTCCACCGACCCACAAAAAAAACTTGCGCATCATCTGTTTTATAGAATGGGCATTGTTACCCCCCCCCCCCTCATCCCCCCCCCCCCCCCCAAAAAAAAAGTCAAAATATTACAAATTAGTAAAATTACCGGATGCATGAAATTTTTTACCGGACGCATGAAATTTTTTACCGGGACGCATGATTTTTATACCGGACTGCATGAAATTTTTTACCGGACGCATGAAATTTTTACCGGACGCATGACATTTTTACCGGACGCATGACTTTTCATGCATCCAGTACAATTAATTGTCTGCAACAAATTTTGCTCTCAACCAATCAGATTGCAGGGGATTTATCAACCCATTCTATATTAAACGATGAACAAATCTAAACAAAATTTTTGTACTCCGAAAATTTAACAGTGGGTGAAAATAAGGTTCTTTGAATTTTGATAAAACGTGGATAAAATTTGAACTCATGCGGAACAATTTCTTGATTCATAAAGAGTCTGAGTAATACAAATGCAGTGATTATAAAGGACTTTTCTTTTTTCTATTCATGATCGATCTAAGACCAGTATCATGCCCTTCGCTTGATGATTGCTTGGAACAGTATACTATTCATCACAGCATTTTCGGTCCGTGGTTCGACTCCAGTCGTAACCACCAATGTAACATCAAAAACTAAAGCCAGTGTTGTGTGTTATTGCGCCTCCCCTTCTGCTACTAGATGCAGGCTGCAGGGTCACGCATCCTTACAACACTGGGGCTTGGCTGCCCCACCCCCCCCACCCCCCACACCCTGTATAAAGAAACGTGAAACAAACAAACCAGCCAATAAAATATTAGAATGAATCGATGGTTACTGAATCGATTGTACTCCAATTTCACAAGAGATTCGCATAACATTCAAGAGTTTAAGAGTTTAATCTTCAGCGGAGTAAATGTCGGTGGAACAATTATGGTTGAGGAACATATGTTGTTTGTGGACCATTTGAAGTACTGTCATCTTCAGAGCATATATTTCTGCGGAGCAATTGTCACCGGAGCAAATGTCGTATCTCCGGAGCATATTTCGGCGGAGTAATTGTCGGCGGAGCAATTGTCGGCGGAGCAAATGTCGGCGGAGCAATTGTCGCATCTTCGGAGCATTTGTCGGCGGAGCAATTGTCGGCGGAGCAAATGTCGGCGGAGCATTTGTCGGCGGAGCAAATGTCGACGGAGCAATTGTCGGCGGAGCAAATGTCGGTGGAGCATTTGTCGGCGGAGCAAATGTCGGCGGAGCATTTGTCGGCGGAGCAATTGTCGGCGGAGCAAATGTCGGCGGAGCAAATATCGCGGAGCATTTGTCGCGGAGCATTTGTCGCATTTTTCGGAGCAATTGTCGGCG
This sequence comes from Echinarachnius parma, assembly GCA_037951105.1. Taxonomy (NCBI): domain Eukaryota; kingdom Metazoa; phylum Echinodermata; class Echinoidea; order Clypeasteroida; family Echinarachniidae; genus Echinarachnius; species Echinarachnius parma. The sequence goes on from JBAMJV010005949.1 coordinate 14,683, forward strand.
GAGCATATGTCGGCGGAGCATATTTCGTGTCACCGTCTCAACTTCAGGAGCGTGAGTATCGAGTAAAGCCAGAAGGACGCTGTCATACTGAAGAACGAGCGAGTCCAATTCATCTGCAGGATATGTAAGAAGAACAAAGTTCAGGACATCTGATTAAAATGCAAGCATATCTATGTAGCGAATTTTTCTAGACATAAATATTTTTCTGGGTGCAGGCGGTTGAGCGACATTGATGAGGCACTTGACGACAACGTGATCAGATGGTAAATCTTCGTTGACTGACACAGATGAAAAAAAATCGTCAGGATTGTTTGAAATTAAGAGATCTAAAGTGTGACCGGCATTGTGCGTTGGAACAGTGACGCGCTGCTTGAAGTCGGATGCAACTAAAATGTCCAGGAAAGAAACAGCTTTTCAATAGAATCAAAGTGAACATTGAAATCACAAGCGAGAAGAAATTGGGAAGGATGAGACTGCAATGTTTCAATAAGGCGGCTAAATTCATCAATGAACATGGCACTGGTGAGCTTGTTCTTTTTGGATGGTGGAGGTCGATAGATGATTATTAGGTCATCATAATAAGTCTAGCGCTACAGAACTTTGAATGATCGCCTACTTTTCTTTGGTTAGCTTAAAAATAAATGATCCTTTCAGCTCAAATTAGCATTAGATGTATCTACTTATAGTTTATAAATATAATAGAGGTGTATCCCTGCTGGAAAGTTCACACTCATTCACAGTGTGAATCACAGTGTGAATCACACTGTGGTTTACAGTGTGAATCACACTGTGGTTCACAGTGTGAATCACGGTGCGCTTCACACTGTGTATTTCGGGCGTTTTCACAGCGTGGACGCGTCGTTCCACAGTGTGAATCACAGTGTGGTTCACAGTGTGGTTCACAGTGTGGTTCAGTGTGGTTCACAGTGTGGTTCACAATGTGAATCAGTGTGGTTCACAGTGTGATTCACACTGTGGAACGATGCGTCCACGCTGTGAAAACGCCCGAAATACACAGTGTGAAGGCGTTTTCACAGCGTGGCCGCGTCGTTCCACAGTGTGAATCACAGTGTGGTTCACAGTGTGGTTCACAGTGTGAATCACAGTGTGGATCACAGTGTGAATCACAGTGTGAATCACAGTGTGAATCACAGTGTGAATCACACTGTGAATCACAGTGTGAATCACACTGTGAACCACACTGTGAAAAGAACATACTCATTCACACTCATTCACTCTTCCACACTGTGTATTTCGGGCGTTTTCACAGCGTGGCCGCGTTGTTCACACTGTGGTTCACAATGTGAATCACAATGCGGTTCACAGTGTGAATCACACTGTGAACCAGATTGTGAAATGCTTGAATTTAACATTGTGGAGATTCACATAGTGAAGATTCACACTGTGAAAAGAACACACTCATTCACAGTATGAGACACAGCATGCATCACTCTGTGGTTCACACTGTGAAACAGTGTCACTACACCTTGAAATCACAAGAATTAACATTGTGGAGATTCATTCACAGTGTGAATCACACTGTGGACCACACTGTGAAACTGTGTGACCATATTAAAAATGCTAGAATTTAACATTGTGAAAACCTCACAATGTGAAACATCCATCACACTATTAAATATGAAATTGTTGAATAAACATTGAAATAAGTAGTTTTTAACTTCCACAATGTCAAATTTGTCAAATTAGGAAAATGTAGTATTGTAGAGCATAGTACATAATATAAAGGACAAATGGTCGATAGTCAATATTTACTTATAAACTTAACTTTAATTAATAGATACACCATCAAAGCACGTCTAAGACTATTTACATTTCATAGCATTTTAGAGTACCTTAATCAACATGTATTTCAAAGGTTTACAATTATGTACTTTTCAGTTTTCACTAAGGACATACATACATACCTAGAGAATATAATGCTATTATATAAAAATTGCAAGTCAGTAAAGACCGATCAACATGCGAGCAGCAGCCGGGATATTCAGCACACGGATAGCATGCCAAATACTCTACAAGATCGCATTGTTATTTAAAAAATAAATAATACATTTCTAATTAAAGGTGCACCTGTAAAGTGTTGTCAGATATTAATTATGCAAATTTATGCAGAAATCCCCTTTTCATCTGTAAATCACTAAATATTGTCAGAATATACTAATTTTGTGCAAATATTTTCTGTATGACTCAATTAACAGGTTTTCAACATTAAAATTGTGACAGCCAAAATTTTCCTTTATTTTTATTTGTATTTCTTTGTTTTCTCAACTTATGTATTTAGAATGAACAATAATAAAGGTTTTTCTAGGAGAAAATCCATAGGTTTTGTACACAAATCACAAAATTTAGCAACTCACTTACCAAAGGTCACGTGACTTCATTACTGTATACCCGGTCATCGCAAATATGGTTGGAAAACTTGCGCAAGTCTTCATTATAAAAATGTATGAAGTCACGCTGCAGTGCATACATTGCATAATTATTGCACAAAACGTCAATGGGGGAGGGGGGGGGGGAGTGGAATCCTACCCCCCCCCCCCCCCCCCCCTTCCCCTTACCAGCCTGGTTAGGGTTAAGATGAGGAAAATGTTTATCTCTGGCAATACATTTTGGAAACATCTCTATTTTAGGTACACACAATTTATGGCTCCATTAATTTATACACCTATACCTCCAGAGGTCTCGATTTTGATTCCTGGGCCTTTTTTCTAGGACACCAGATTACATGACTGAAAATCACAGCAACTTTCCAGCCTTTTGAGTCCTCCAAGACCGATGCATCATTTACCGATTAGTGGTGTCCGTGCAGACGTAATAGACTCTTTTCGCAAATGACTTTGCAAGGGCCGAGTACGGAGGAATCAGTCAGCTGTGAACGTATCCGTACTCTGGCTACGTCGCGAACTATTTGCAGTTTCGCAGTGAAGAGTACGGGGAACGTGCATCGATACGATGGGAACGTGTCCTTGCTCGAGAGACAGGCGCGTTGATTGGCTGACCATACACTGACCTCTGGCTGACCCATTGAGTATCGACTGTCCACGCCGCTCTACGCAGGACGATTATTCAGCCGAATACCGTTGTAGGTTCGGACGATATGCGGAAATTTTCGCTCTGAGTGCGACTCTGGCTACGTCGCGAACTATTTGCAGTTTCGCAGTTAAGAGTACGGGGAATGTGCATCGATACGATGGGAACGTGTCCTTGCTCGAGAGAACAGGCGCGCTGATTAGCTGACCATGCACTGACCTCTGGCTGACCCATTGAGTATCGACTGTCCACGCCGCTCTACGCAGGACGATTATTCAGCCGAATACCGTTGTAGGTTTGGACGATATGCGGAAATTTTCGCTCTGAGTGCGACTCCCCGCTAAGATTTGCGTTGTAGAATAACCGCGTCGTCATTGCGAAAACAGCCTAATGATACAGCAGGCAGACAGATAAATGGCGGTTTTGAAGATGGAAGAGGCACACCTCCGCTCCTTAGATCAAGTTGGCTGTCACTCCTTGATGTCCCGATGTCCTCTGTGGAGTTCGCTCCTGGCCATCTTCTCCCACATATTCTATTCAGATATGAATAAAAATAAATGAGAGATACAAATGTTAAAGGGACAGGTCCACTTTTACAAAACGTCTGAACAGCTTTCAGTTGACGGATGGGGATCAATGTAACACGCAAAAAAAAATCAGAGCGAACAGCCCTCTAATTTGGATTCTACGAATGAAAAACGAATGCGTCCCTCCATTTAAACTATATATCGGTCAATAAAGGAGTTCAACTGATTTAGCATAATATTACAACAATATAGTACTAATTCTCGTAAAGGTATTGTGAAGCCGTCATTTGTTAACGTATGTCACGGAAAAAGATCTCAAAAAGAAAGAATATATAATTACATGTAGTCAGTTTAAGCGATGTTTGGGTATTTTGCTTGGTAAACGCTCACACATTAGTACTTATGCGCGAGTCACGTAGCTAGCGCGGGTCACGTAGGGGTCATGCATACCGATCTGGCACTCCGTGAAATCTATGTACAAACTTATTCACCGGCCGAAAATACGTATGTACCTAATTAACCGACGTCAGTTTTAGGTCTATAACTCCACGAAAAAGAGATTTCAAGCCCTAATTTGTTCAGGCATGCTATTAAATGACATTTCCTTTCATATAAGACAATAACCTCGCAACTTTTGAATTTTGGCTTGCAAAAGTGGATCTCTCCCTTTAATACATCTAATATTCTGATTTAACCCTAAAAGGGCAGGGCTATTTGAGGTCTTCCCACGGCCAGGGGCCGGGGGCCGCGGAGCGGCCGATCGCTGTAAAAATTTTCAGGCATGATAATTGAAGTGTATAGAATACAATGGTAATTTTTTTAATTTTTGAAAAATTCATTAATTTGCATATTTATGGTAATTTATGCAAATAAGTCATGAAATTCATATTTTTACCCATAAATCATATTTTCTTCATAATTGAACTCTGGTTTTCACTACATATATTCTTTAGAGCATTTGGAATGATAATACGACAAAAAATATTTGGAAGAGCCCGGTTCTTCCTTATGTTTTCTATTGTTTTGTTAATTTCTTATGTATTTCTTTGTTTTTTAAACTTATGTATTTTATTGTTTTTGTTGTTTATTTTATTTCTAACTATAATTTAACTATTTTGAACCCCAAAACCAACATATAAAATGTAAACACCAAATAAGTAATGATACACCTCATTTTACGAAAATTTATATTTCCATATGTTTTGTACACAAATCACGAAATTGAGCGATTTTCGGGCTGACATGCACAGACAAAAGGTTACGTGACTTTGTAACGTTAGGCACATCTACAAAGTAAATGGTCCATAAATATATGGACCATTTACACGCAATATATGCAAATGCAGAGGAGATGCGCTTGTCCATACACTGCATAAACGGCCAGAACTTTTTATATATCACATCACAAGATATTTATTTATAACTTATCTAAGGCCTAGCTTTTAGGCCATATTATGCATTTTAAAAAGTATTAAGAAATGTTAAACAAACTTACAAATTATGATGTTTATTCCTCTAATTTCTGGCTCCTGCTCGAAGGTCGGCCATCTTCGAAGAAATAAAACTACGAGCGCGCCACGCGCGGTGATCGCATGCTAGTGTATACACACGTGCACGCTCTGATGTAAACAAGCTTCACCTGTGTAGACAATGGCACACCCATACGTGCCTAGCCATCATTCAAGCCGTATGCGGCTGTCCCCGTATACGTACTGCTGCCCGCATGCATCGATCGCAATACTAACTAAACATTAAAATACCCAAACATCGAAAATTACGTAACTTGCTTATATATTCTCCCAAAATAGGCCCGAAATACTTGAAAATTGTAATATTCCAAACCAGATAAAACATGAAACTTCTGGCAACAAGAATATTTAACCTGTCTCGGCAAAACGAAAATTAATTATAACAGCAATGTACAATTTCTTGTCGATAGATGGCTCACTTCATTTGGTAAGTTTTTGCTATTGCGCAACCAGATCGTTCACTATATGAACGCGCTGTTTTCGGAATATCGACGAAGGAAAACGGGACTACAAATCGTCGTTTGTTCAACCTATTATGGTCTTCAAAACATCAGAATTGGCAAGTATTATCAAATATTAGGATTTATAGCATACATTAATTTATAGTTTGTTTGATTTGCAGGTAAAGGGAGGCAGGAATCAGCGAGCAAAAATGTACCTTGGACGGGGCAGCCAGTACAGCGCAAATGTACGAAAATCGTAATATCCAGACAGCACTATACTAATGAACCTATGTGTGACGTTAGGTCCGATTTTCAAAATTTTTGTTTTAAAATGTGCGCAAGACGCGAAAAAAAAAGTTGTCAAGCAGCGGCACGTCATCTTACAGCGTTTTGGAGCAATACAAAAAATCGCGGAGGGGGGGGGGGGGCCATTATGGCAACCCCCACCCCCCCCCCCCCCCCCCGGCCTTATTAGGGTTAAATGCTAGCATGAAGGTGATGAATACATGTCAAAAGCTACATATCTACTGAAAGACAACAAAAATCCCATCGAATCTTTTCCAAATTGTAATTTTGCCCTCCCACACATTACTAAATTATTACCTGGGATATAACAATTTTCAGAAAAAGGACAAAACACTCTTTGAAACATTATCCAATCCCATCGCATCTTTCATTCGAACATAACACTGTCCCGTAAGCTAGAGCCAAGCAGATCGCTGCCGTAACTCTTGTGTGCTCTGTTTCTTTTCGCTTTGTTAATCCATGGTCACAAGTTGTTTATTATGAACAAGTTATACCCCATGAAATATCTTCAGGTGTTCACGATAAGTTCAATCACTAAAGGTAATTCAGAGCGAAACAAATTCAAATAATTTTGTAAGTAAAGGCGATTTTTTAACTCGTCGCACATCTACAAAAATGTACCTGCAAGATTTCGAGCGACGTCGTGTCACAGCCCTGTGCTACGCACAGCGCTGATCACAGTTAGTAAAAGACTACACATGCTAAAGAGGCCATGAAAGCGTTGGATAAATTTGTCGATCTACTAGTACACTCCATTATTACATTCAGTGATTCATATTCATTGACATTGTCATTGACTTAGCTTAGTATCTTACATTATTCATATCATAGTCAGTAGAGCTCAATCTATAAACATTCAATCATACAGAAAGTCATACAAATTAATGACTCACCAATCCACACATGTCCGATCCAGCGTGCAGCATCTCGTTGCAATGGCGGCGTATCGGAATTCGGATACGCAAGGTCGTGAACAGAACTCTTCTTCTTCTTCTTCTTCTTCTTCTTCTTCCTTGTATAGTGCAGGCTTCATGACTGAAGATTACGCACTGCGTGTGTGGTGTACATACAGTTCAGTGAACGTACAAACAAAAAACATAAAACAAAAACAAGAACAGATACGCGACAGCACAATAAAGCACAAACAACGTGGGGGGGGGGGGGTGGGGGTGGGCCTTTAGATGCAGGCGGCCCTCACTGCTGCTGCTCTGAAAGCATCGAGTGAAGGGAAGGCTGCTGGGTCAATTTTTAACGCGTTCCAGTCCTTGATGGTGCGAGGGAAGAAGGATGAAGAGCACACAAACTCAATAATAATAATAATAATAATGTAGTAACTGGATCGCTAGTTCGGAACAAACAACGGCAAATTCAAACAATAGTCGAGAAGATAACTGTAGATATACGATCGGGATCCAGCTTCTGTCATTTTATTTCAAAAATGCAATTCGAAGTCGAAGAGTTTACCTTAAATGCGCCCCACGCAGGTAACGATATTCGAATACTGTGCATGACGTCACTCACGTCACGTGAATGGGCGCCTCAACAATTCGGCAAACGGCTGTCTCGTCCCTTACGAATTGGACAAAACGAGTTGATTAGCGGCCTGCTCTTGACCTAGGAGTATAGGACAACTCGAACAATTTAACGATGTCATTTTTAGCATTTCAAAAATTTATTTTTCTAAAAAAATAAAATAAATTCGGAAGAACAGGTCTTCACAATATAATTATTGGGTCGTTGGGGGTATAGGTCGAGCTAGCCTCTTGCTGACCGAGTTGCTATGACGTCATAAAAATCAATTTAGCTCTTTATATCCATAAGGGGTTGATGGGTTCAATATCCCCCCCCCCCCTTCATGAAAAAGAGCTGTTTGGGGGGTTCAACCCCCCCCCCCCCCCCTTTACAAAAATTAAGTGGTCAGTCGAGGCCACTTCTTAATGGTCTTGGCCATCAGTGACGTAGAGGGTTAAGAAGGATGGGGGTGGGGGCACCACAATTATTGGGGGGGGGGGGGCCGCACACCTTATTTTTTCTTCAAAAAATGTCCCGTTATGTTTTCTATTGTATTTTTCAAATTATTAGGGGGCACCCCCCCCCCCCCCCCCACCCCCACTATGTCGCCACTGTTGACCATCATAACAAACGTCTCGGTCTTGGCCTCAAACAATTTTGAGGATCTCGGAATTCGGCTTCGAACAAATCTTCACCGACATCTGGCCCTCTCTAAACAATTTGACGGTCACCCCCCCCCCCCCCCCACCCTCGAAAGTTCTTCACCGACACCCTCCCCCTCGCCTTGAACAAATCCCATGTATGCCACTGTTTTAGGGAACTATGTCTCGATAAAATCTATACCGCTTACGAGTCAAACATTGGTTTCTGTTTGTAATATAATATTGAACCATCTTTGAAATATATTCAAATCGGTGAAATAGTATAATGAATACAATAAATACAATAATATTGACATATTGTTGTGTCTAGCTATTCAGTCAAACCTCTGTCCACCAAGGGGAAGTATAAGACAAGTGGCCACTGCATACAGGTGACCTCTATAGACAGGTTCATTTCATTGTTAATACATTTATCTGCACATTTTCACATTGTGAAATAGTTTTCACTGAGTTGTCAGATTGCGATTTTTTTTTCACAGAGTGGTCACATTGTGAATTCTCCAGTTCACACTGTGAAATAGTTTTCACCGAGTTGTCAGATTGTGAATTTTTTTTTCACAGAGTGGCCACATTGTGAATTCTCCAGTTCACACTGTGAAATACTTTCCACAAGGTGAATTATATTTTTCACAATGTGAAATATTTTTTACGGAGTGGCCACACTGTGAATTCTTCTGTTCACATTGTGAAATCTGTGTCGCAAGGTATTCACACAGTGAAAATCTGGTTTTCATGGTGTGGAATAAATTTCACAATGTGGCCACAGTGTGAAAACACATTTCACAATGTGAAAACACATTTCACATCGTGAAATCAAATGTCACAATGTGAACACTGTGTGGTTTACCACAGTGTGGTTGTGTCCACACTGTGAAAACATTTCATTCACAGTGTGAAATGAGTTTTTACAGTATGAAATGTTTTTTCACATTGTGAAATGTGGTTTCACACTGTGTTTCACACTGTGAATGAGTGTGAACTTTCCAGCAGGGATTCCAGGGTAAGTTCATTTAAGACCAGTACGGGGTAAGAAATAACATCCATATAAAACAAACATTGCACATAAATTAAATGATTGTCATAGTAAGAATTAGTTTATTCTAATGTTTCATTTTGGCACCCATAATAAATCAACAGACTTGTGTCATGAATTACTTGCATTGTCACATAAAAGTAATTTGAAAAACAATTTAAGAATAATAATGTTATTATGAGTCAAACTACATTCCATTAAATTATATTTGTGTTTGTGTTTTATGATACAGGGATATCGACACAGGCTTGGCATTCGAAATATCCAGGAGCTAGGGCATAATTGATAATGCAGATTAGAAATCCCAGGTAATTTACAGTTCATTTTCCATATTTCCTTTGTGTTATCACATTATTATGTTCAACTACAGACAACATGTTTAGTGATGATGATCTGCTTAATTCCGCTTAGCTCCAATACATTTCCTCCTAACTGCAAAAATATAACTTCAACAAACATTTCAAAAATATGTTTTAATACTGGTTGTCTTAGTATTATTATTTATAGTGCTCATAAAGCTGGAACAGTCTCGGGGTGACCCGTTTTTTAAATTTGTTTTAATATTTTTTTATTTTGCCTATTTTTGCTCTCCATCCCTATCGTTCACCAGTTGAAATGACCTGGCTGGATAGGGTGACTCCCCACTCAAATATAAATGATGACTGGTGTGGTGCATGCATGATACTGAAATTGAAATAACTTACATTTGAAAATGATTAAGTCATTTTCTATGGTTTTGCAAATGATTATAAATGGCAGTCATTTTCATTAGGGTTACAATTAAAATATTATTCACCAATATGACTGATAGAAGGAAAGTTATTTTCAAACAAATATTTAATATTTATTTTTTATCTTATCAGTGTATTCTTGTTTTGTTTTATATATACAGGTATTTTCAACCTGCACCCGAGTCTGGCCCTAATGTAATCTGGATCTGCACTGAAAACATTGACGGAAACTGTTCAAGTGAGAAAGAAGACTGAAAATCAGTACAAAATAATATAGTTAATTACAAGGTTTATATCTTTAAGATATCAAGAATTTAATTTGTTTGGATTTTTTGTTTTCCTTCACAATTTGATGGGGAGGGGTATGATCGAGTCATGTGTGTAGCTAGTCATTCATCTTGTTCATTCTTTACAATCATCATTTATGAAACAAAATTAATTTCTTTATCTGTTTCTATTTGTTCAATTTGAAAATTATTAACTTTTACCATAGCAAGTTATAGAATAGTTGTATACAATATTATATATCATTATTCAATGTATTATTATATGCAATTAAATGGTAATTGAAAAATAACAATTTAAATGAAAATGTGCAAAGAAAAATAGGCCAGGAACTAAACCAGATACCTCCAGATTGCTAGACCTGTGCTCAACCATCGAATGAATTGCGAAGACCCTTAGAATATGGGACGTTCCCAGCTTCTAGTTATTCAAACAATGAGAAGGGTTTCATAAGAAACGTCCACAGTTCAAAGGCCTCTGTGGCTCAATGGTTGAGCACCGGGGTCTAGGTTTGATTCCCGGCATTTTGTCTTTGCTCATGTACATTGATTTATATTATTTCTGGTCAGTTTCCCTTTTTGTTTGAATTTGAAATAACAATACATAATTCTTTGTTTATGACAGAAATACATGCAGCATATCTGTATACATGTAGTACAATACCAACATGACTTGTCAACATTTTAGGCAATTAACTGAATTATTCTTTATCAAGCTTATTCGATAGTTCTATTTAAAAATTTCATCATGGAATCTTATAAACTGTGACTGATAATGATCATATTTCAAATGAATCTTATATCTATCATATAGCATTGCAGCTGTTAATTTGTACCATTATGATAAAATAAAAGTAATACATTCATGACATTTGCAGATGTTGTAATTGTAGCTGAATTCAAAATTCTATATTTGTATTGTTCTATGATAAAAATGCATTCAGCTTATAAATCTTGATAGTACATTATATAAATTGATTCAGTTTTATGCAGTTAATTTTGTATGCATTATAATTAACTTAGTTTTTATGTTATATGTGTATTTAAATAAAATCACCTTTCTGATTTGGAGCCAAGTAAAATTCCATATTGCATTAAAATTACATTTATTTAACTGTGAACAATTATGGTTGTATATTAAAAGATATGATCGTACGTTACATATCAATTTATCCATTTATTCTACAGCTGTGTTATATCATACAGTCGTTAGCTGGTGGCGGATAGAAAAGCACGGAATGTTCCACTCCTAGGGATTTTTAAATGCTATTGAGGGAAGAGTAAATAAGTCCTGAGACATATGTCGAGGGACTTATTTTCTTCACGAATTAGCATTTTAAATCCAGAGGGGAACATTCCATGATTTTCCCCGACAGCAAAGTTAACAACTGTTTTATCATCTAAATAGACCAGTTAACAGTGCTATGTAACAATAAACAAAATTGGCTAGTTGATGCACTGTATTTTACTAAGTCCGGTGATAAATAAACATGTGGCAGGAATTTATTTGACTTTTATGATAAAACAATGAGAACAAGCCAAAATGATTAGGGAAATCTAATGAAAGATTAAAACAATATAACTTAACATAAAAAACAAGCGGGTTCAGTTGCGGGTAAGAATGTGTGTACGTGTGACTGAGTTTATATGTCTGTGTGTTGGTGTTTGCGTTGGTGAATAATAATAATACTAATAATTATTATTATTATTATTTATTTGACAAATGAAACATACAAATACAATCATCATACATGGTATGACGGAACGGTCACAGTAATGCCAGGGAAAGATAAAGATTAACTTAATAACTCTAATTAAACAATAATTAGGCTACATTTAATGTGATACTATAATTGTATTTACATCGTAGGTCCTTTATAAGATAATCCAATTACTACGATTAACATGGAATTTTGTAACACTAAGAACAGTCATATTTGTTTGTAATAACCATGAGAAGCATTTTCATAAGTTTTTAACATTTATTAACTTAACAAATCGTTAAAACCCCTATTTCCATAATAATTTCACATAATGTGCCACATAGACCTATGTATTAAGAGCATACTGCCGAACGCTCGCTCAACACGCGCGCCTATGGAAGACGCTCTTCTGTGACAGCACGCATCGCGCTTGTTTGCTCCCGGCAGAAGGGCGCTAGGCGCGTACGGCCCTTCTGCAGGGAAGACGATCGCGCACGGGCGGTCCCGGCAGAAAGATTCTAGCAGTTAAACGCTCGTAACTTAAAAAGTATTTAAAATTCATTTTTTTAATTTAGTATCATGTCAGAACTTGATATTTCCTAAATCATATCCGAATTACAGTCATGCAAACTAAGCAGTTCAGTTTTGGTAGGTATCCAAAACTTTAAAACGCGATTATCTCGAAAACGTTTTTTTTTTTCGCGCGCGCACCGGCTAGTGCCCTTCTGCAGGGCATGCGACGATTACTCGGAATAGGGTTTTGATCGTTTGTTGACATTTCTTTTACTTGACGGACGCGTATGCGCGCGTTTTCGAGTTTAAGCGAACGCGCATCAGCTTATTGGTTGAAGATTGACCTGATTTATATTGATGCAAAATTTGAAGTGAAATTGATGATGCATGACTGAGATATGATGATTATTGAAATTTGACAAAATGTCGTCCTGATGACGTCACAGTGATGTTACAAGATTGAAATGAGTTTCTTGCACTAAGTCAAATGATGATGTGAGTTTGAGTTTGATGTTTTATTATCCAAATAAAAAGTACATCAATATAATAATTAAATGTCAATGTGTAACATAAATATTAAAAGGATAATTGGGACCAGAAAATAGCATTAAATGCTAATCGTGTCTGGTACCATTAACACACATAAGTAGCGTAGCAATGAGAATATCATAAATAATGAATAACTGTTGAATACATACTTAAACTACAAGCTATTCTACATCTAAGCTAATATAAGTTCTGTGATTAAATACAAATCTTTGGTATTTAACACTAAATAAAAAGATAAAGGATTATATAACGTAATATTTACAAAAAGGCAAGAACCTCGGTTAAAAGTTCAAAACAATTATTCTATTAACATTTGTGATATTAGAGTTCTACGAAAGCATGATGTATGATGTATCATGATGTGAAGTTTCATGACGATTGATTCATCTGATCTTGAGATATGCCACAAACAAAATCGCAGGAATAATAATAAATCAATGATAAACATTTGAACGAAATCAATATGTTATACGTATAATATACGTATAACCTAAAAATTCGAACAAAATCAATAGGTGATACGTATGATATACGTATCACCTAATAATAAATAATACAAATCCGAACGAAATCAATAGGTTATACGTATGATATTCGTATAACCTAATTATATATTAATTTAAATGATGTTCTTTTTCTGTGTGTACCTATTGACACTTTTAATTGGTGCTGATATACAAGTTTCTCACTTCATAGCTACCCCTGAATATGTTCATGTATATTCGTATGACTCGCCATTACTGTATGTATTATATTTTATGATGCCGAATAAATGTTAATTGAATAATTTAATTTAATTTAATACTGACCACAAAAAGGAAATAATAAAATAAGCCGCCAACAAGAGTGAACCTTTTTTATACCAGTTCTATGAAATCAAACTGAAGGAAGGTGACGACCCAAGGGAAACAAGACATTTGGCCGCTATAAACAAATTACTTTTTCGTTGTAAATGATACCCCATTGCGTGAACCTAGTCATCATGTTTCTGTATTATGGCAAGTACAAAATAGGTTTTTTGTATCAACATAAAGAGAAAATCCACACAACAAGATCATATCAAAAGCTTAATTTTACTTTTGTTGTCAAAGTTGCTGGTTTTGCTAGAGCCGGTCTTATATGTGTTGTACCATTAGTGCAGTTAATGGTGATTCATGAAGCTTAAAGGGATAGTTGAGTTTTGGTAGAGAGGGCGCTACATAAAATTATTTTGTGTGAGATAATGAAATACTGAGTGTAACATTTGAAAGAACACAATATTTTAATGACAGAATAAACTTTATTTTATCAAAATCGGTTCAGAAACGGCTGAAATATCCATTAACATAGCCATTTGTGATAAATGTGGGCCCCACACTTAATTGATAATTTTGAGCCAGCCGTTAAAAATTCAAAAAAATACTTCCTCTTTTCAAAAAATTACAAAATAGGTTTGTTTTGGTTATTTCTCTATCTAAACACTTTTTCAACAAAACATCACATACACAATATCTTATTCAAAATGGTTAAAACCGATGAGTGTTTAGAGAGCGCCCTCTTACGTTTACAGGGCTTTTTTTTAATGATAACATGATCTTTACTAAGTAATTTGTAATATTGTGTTCCTTCCTAGTTATAACTATTAATTTGTAATGTAATGATGCAGGTTTAAGTTACTAAAATTCAGTTTCACCAAAGTGTACTCTCCTTACCAGAACTCACCTATCCATTAACCAAAAAAAATGTTCAATTCTTATTTATGAAAGTCAATGATGGTCTTCCTTTCGATAGGTCAATTTAGCATTTTGCGCCAAGGTTTTCATAGCATTACGCCATTCATAACGATTAAGGGGTGTTAACATTAAGATGAGCGATATGCCTTTTAGTTCCATTCAGAAAAGGTACGAGGCGCCATTAAGAGTCCATTACCAAAAAAGGTACGATACGCCATTTAGGGTCCATTTAAAACAGGTGCGATACATACGCCAATTAGGGTCCATTTAAAAAATAAAGTTGCGATACGTTATTAGGGTCCATTAAAAAAAGTGCGATAGGCCATTAGGGTCCATTTCAGAAGGTGGATAGCACTTGTGTATGAGAATGACCCCCCCTCCTCCCCCCCCCCCCCCCCCCCACGGGAACAAACTGAAAACACAATGCATCCGGCCACTTAATTAGCAGCCGAGGCAAAAAGACCCATTAAGAGTCAATTAGGTCTGAAATACAAAGTGACAGCAGAGTAAAAGCTATACTCACGAGAACAATTAAGTAGAGAACATGCGGGGGTGTTCTCCTCTTCGTAGAATAGCACGTTATCGGGCCCATCGTAGTATAAAAAGGAAATCCAAGGCATGTACCTCTGTTACAGTGAACATACGGAGTGCCCGCAACTGGCTCCCAACCATCATGACATTTAAGAACACACTCTGTCATAGAAGGCAGAGGCTCGGTGTTTCCAGGCAGACAACGGGGATCAGTAAAAGCTCCCCTACTTTGTTCAATTATGGAGGCTTATGGTATGATACATTTTTGAGCAAGAAGTAACCTGGTACTGGTGTGAATAGCCCACATTGTATCAAATTTGCCCTTGCGATTTGCAAACATTTCAACACTGCTAGCTATCGCGGGTTTGTATATTCCGTGTATTATTCACATGCTTACATTATTGGATATCAGATGTGATTATTGCAGGAACATGTTAGCAAACATTTCAACACTGCTAGCTATCGCGGGTTTGTATATTCCGTGTATTATTCACATGCTTACATTATTGGATATCAGATGTGATTATTGCAGGAACATGTTAGCAAACATTTCAACACTGCTAGCTATCGCGGGTTTGTATATCCCGTATAGTATTCACATACTTACATTATTGGATATCAGATGTGATTATTGCAGGAACATGTTAGCAAACATTTCAACACTGCTAGCTATCGCGGGTTTGTATATTCCGTGTATTATTCACATGCTTACATTATTGGATATCAGATGTGATTATTGCAGGAACATGTTAGCAAACATTTCAACACTGCTAGCTATCGCGGGTTTGTATATCCCGTATAGTATTCACATACTTACATTATTGGATATCAGATGTGATGATTGCAGAAACCTGTTCATTTTTAAAAACCATAACGATAAGACAATATACAAAACTAAAATAATTGTATCGGTATGAAATACATCATATTCGGAGAAGTAACAACAACTGACAACAAAATTTGAACATATTTCAAATGAGTATATTATGACCCCAGCCAGTGCATTATTCCAATCTTTGTATAGGCTTCGTGATAAAGAACAATATAATTTTCCTTTAAAACATACATTCTGTATTTTGTTAACCTAAAATAATGTCCATGTTTTAACCCTAAATGTTGTATGAATGATGAGACCATTGGAACAGTAGAATAAAAATGTTGAGTGTAGCTCGGATGAGGTGTGATTGAAATTATGTTGATAATTGGATTATAATTGAGCCAATTGAATCATAACGAAAAGGGGAAAATAAGTATTGGCCAACGATGCAAAACTATTATGCACAAACTTACTTGATTTGATATAATAAATTTTTCTGTCCTTTATTTCGCCTTCATGTCATTTATTCATTACTGCACATTTCATACAAATTTACAAGTCATGTACGTTTTACGATTGGCTACAAACTAGAAGTACATTTTTAAAGCATTTGGTAAAGAATACAATGTATGTTTTCCTTCTTTAAAAAGATAATTATTTATCTGCATTCGTGAGTAAACTTATTTTAAAGACACTAACCATGATTTGTTTGTCCTCTCATCTTTTACAAGGTTGTTTCGAATGACTATCAATAATTAATAAATACTCCAAAAAGCTCACGTTAAAATATCATTGATTTTATTATCTGTATTTAGTTTCAATACGGTAAAATGGTATAATTCATACGTGGAACTAATTCACATGTTGCACCATCTGCGTTAACTTTCTAAAGAACATGTTATTAATGTTGTATTTTGAAAAAGCGTGTTCTATGTCTTCTGTAAATGACATGCTTGACATTTATCTGTGCTACCGATTTTCTTAACAAACAATGTTCTTCTCACAACAATCAAATTATAAGTCATGTTAAAGTTAAACTGTTTCAGTTTGTTTTCCTTCATATCAAAAATATTCCTGTATATTGCTTCCAATTAACATCAATGCCTAATGTATCTGTCTAGTATGAACGACCTTCATTTACAATATTGATATTGATATAATAAATAAACAATCTCATATCAAATTGTAAATAGAAGCAAATTAGAAGCAATGTTTTTTATATTAAACATAATCCACAGTCTTATGAACGAATAATGGTTCTGAATACATTAAATACAACATTGTGTCGATAGTAAAGTAAAATGTATTATAATATTTGTGTTAAGATCAGCCTCGGGAGCATAAAAGACAAATATTAACGGTTGACAATATGCATAACTAGAAGAACAAATAAGCCGTAGTTTTACCATTTATGATTAGTAGAATAAATGCAAAATGTTGCTGAAAACTGGTTATCTGCTGTAAATGCAAGTGTCATAAAATAAGTCAACGTAAGTATTAGGAAGTAAACAGCATTATATTTCACTTGTTTTATATGTTGAGTACTCTACATTAAGCTTTAGCATAAAGCCGTTATTCTTCCTAAAAACTGAATATACAATATGTCATCTGACTCGGAGTACGGGTGCATGCTATACTGTCATTCCAAATGGTCCAACTAATATATGTACTAGTTTACTATATGTACTAGTGATCAGAGATTGGGCATTCTGACCACAGCAGAAGAAAAGGGATACCAAATAATCTCTCCCCGCCCTATGCTATAATGCACCCGACCACATGTGGTAGAATACCTTTAAAAGTAGCCTTTGTTAGGATTAAATGCCGTTCATCACATAGATGCACCAAATTTTTTTTTGAACATTCACATTCATTTATTGGTAGAGCGCGCGCTTTCCGATCGGGAGATCCCGAGTTCGAACCCCGCACACCGCGTTTGTCCTTCAGCAAGACAATTTATCCACAATTGCTGCTCTCTACCCAGGTGTTTAAATGGGTACCATGTTCGGGTGTAAATTAGCCTATCCGATATGCGTCGGGCTTTCTAGCAAGTACTAATCGCGTTATGTGGACGGAACCACCGATGTCCGAACCCTATCCCAACACATACAATAAACACATACACATACAATAAACATATATGAATAATGATGAGTAAATGACTGATGATAGGCGGATGCGCTCCGCGCATCGGGTTCGAGAACACCGGTTTTCCGTCTCCATATCAAACGCGATTAGTACTTGCCAGAAAGCTCAGACGCCTATCGGATAGGCTAGGTGTAAATTAGCCGGTAGCGCCATCATCAGTGGCAGCTCTGCTAGTATGCTCCCCGGGGAGTTGAGAAAGTACGCAATATCATTGTGTTGTTTTGAAATGTACCTGATGACCATGGGTAATAACAATTTAAATAGTTATTTAAGCGAAGTAGAGTGTATATTTATAGTAGCTGCACTATATAAATGTTCATATTATTATTATTATTATTATTATTATTATTCACTATATCAAATCAAGTATTTTGTTTTCATTGTACTTTCTTTATTTAAAACAGGTGGTTGTCTGCTTAATCATGTCTATAATGATGTCCCATCTTCTTTAGGATTTAACTGCGTCAATCATAATTCAATTATCACAATAATGTCATGCACGCTTCTTCTCTAAACTAGCCTTACAAACTAAATTCCACTGCACCACTAGTCTCATCATAGCAGTTATGGTTTAACAGAATGTTTAAGCTTACATATTACACAATGCATGTTTTATAAGAGAAAGATAGTGTTCTTTTTCATGAAATATTGGAATAATGCAGTGGCCGGGGTCATATACTAATTTAAAATCATTATGTTCAAAGTTTGTTGTCAGTTGTTGTTACCCCTCCAAATAGAAAGGTATTGTATAATTTGTTTGTGTGATTCTAAAATTATGAGCTTCCCTCCTTTTCATGCAACAAGTGCATATGTACCGTTTCAGTCAAAGAAGTAGTTTGCCTAGCATACTACATTTGGCTGAATATAGAACTGTCTTTCCTACAAGTCGTTGGGCGAGGCTATGTTCACACACACACACACACACACACACACACACACACACACACACACACACACACACACACACACACACACACACACACACACGCACACGCACACGCACACGCACACACACACACACACACACACACACGCACACACACACACACACACACACACGCACACCACACACACATTATCGTTACCCCACACTCCGCACACTCTGCACGCACGCGTGCACTTATAGCGCTCACATGTTTAGTTAAGCTATCTATGTATCTTTGTGATAAATGCCTTACAGTAAACTCTTTATAACATACATAATTGTCTGGTTCATCGTAAGCTTCCACTTGTCAGATAATTTATTGATTTTAACTCTTCTTACTACAACAGTTATCTTCATAATAGACATCATCAAATACATGGTAAATAGTTATACGCAGAAATTATTAAGGGCATTGTCAAAGGTTATTATTACTGAGTATGATACAAATTGAACAACAACAAACAAATTAATACAAAAGTTCATAAAAAGTGTGACAGCCGGGAAAATAATAAAGTTGATCTTTGTCACCCTTAAATTTCCCCAAAATACAGTCGATAATGAACTGCTGCATATATTTTCCTATATAGGTTCACTGTCAAATAGATTAAACTTAATTTGCAAACAGTCGCTGAGCAGTTGCTGAAAAATAATCTGTGTTAAAGTAAAGCATGAATTTAAGCAATTTTCTAATCATTTAAAAAATTTTAGCATAAAATATCAAATATCTAAGAATTCACGTTTTGTGTCATAAACTGTCAAATGTGAACATTGGATAACTGCTGGACCCAAAAGGCTAAAAGCTTAACATGATTTTTAAAATTGGCCCATTGTAGACATTTTCATGGAATTGCCTAAGTTAGCCTAAGTTATAACAATCAGAGTATGTCAGTAACGAAGGTGAAGCTTCCCAAAACTATGTCTGCATTCAAACGGAAACAAACCGTAAAGTGATTATCAATATATTCGCTAATTTGTGTATCAACCTTCATGTAATTCGTAGCATCAACAATGAGGCGATGTTCGTTTGTCTATAAATAGTAAAGAATTCAAAGCTCACGCAAAATAATTTGGCAACCCATATGCTCTCTTTAGGGAAGATCAAACAAATACACTTTTTAAACTTGGGAATTGACATAACAAATGTCACTTCTCGTGACATCATGGCAGTTAAATCACTACTGTGTGTATAACATGTTGCAAAATGCCTCATTGGTATGATAAGACAAATTAGTACTGGGGTCTTGGGTGTCTAATCACAGCATGGCAGACAGAAGTGCGTTCATAAGGAATTCACTATTTGTTAAAACTTTCATTCTGTAACAGTGTTGTGCAGAGTGAGTTACGTCGGACCAGTCTCAGACCTTTTGGGCAACTGTCTGGCCGGAAGTGATGTCACAGATGGTACCCAGTGTCAGTTTGACTGCAGTACAGGCTACATCTTAATATCAGAGTCTGCTGCAACCTGTAATTCCGACGGCTTGATCTCCTCTCCTCCTGTTTGTCAGAGTAAGCCCATTTTACAAAAACAATTGCTTACAGTCACCTTTTTTCTTCTATTTGTGTCTCCTATTTTGTTCATAGCAGTTGTTACTAGCAACTATCTTTGTACATTAACTGCTTTGTTATGATATATAGTACACTCTAAATTACAGGGATTTAAAATCTAAATCGTAGTTTGGATTAAAACAAATATAAATACACTTAGATTATTTGTAAATCTATGGAGACTTAAAAAGTCGCGCGAAAGCAATTGTTAATCGAAGGCCAAGGTGTGATTTTCAATCCATCAAAGAATTGGAAAATAACGCCAGGTTATCGGAGATTTGAAGAATGAGAACAGAGATATTTCACACGTGACCTACTGCGGTATTCTGAAGCTCAGTTTTCTTAGTTTTATACTCATGAATATTGATAGCTAGGATTACGGTTTTGGTTAGAGTTAAGGATATGATTACAATGAGACCACTCTTTCCATCATCGATTTACGTAGCGTAGTGGTCACGCTGTGGACCTCCACGCTCGGTGTCACGGGTTCGAATCCTCTCTTAGTCTTCTATTTTTTATTTTGCCATGATAATTGGTGAGTAGCGCTTATTTAGTAAATGTATCATGCACAGTAAACTAAAAACTGAAAATTGTGGCCTGCATCACTGATTATGAATAATTCATTAGGATGCCATGAACTCGCCTGGGACCTAATAAGATTAACATAAAACAAATCCAACAGGGCTTCATTTTTAATATATCTGGATTTATATTTTTTTAATCCTTTAAAAGATTTATTTTAAATCATGATCGGCTGGTCCCTAACCACAGCCGAAGAAAGATTTAAAAGTAAATCTAATAGATTTAATTTTAAATCCTTGTAATTTAGAGTGTAGCTGTCCATTATACCGTGAGTCACAAAAACTGTCACAAGAAGACAAACAACTAAAGATATAATTTAAAGATAAATATAAAATGTATGTTATGGTTCCATATTTATACCGAATAACTAATGTTCTCCGTGAGTTTTATTTTTACACAATGGGGTCAATCAGTCAATTCCGTGTAATTTCGCATATTTGTCCTCAATCAAATATTTCTGTTTTCCCTTTATTCAATCACAGTTGTAACTTGCGATATCCCTGCCTATGATACGGTTGCCGGGTTAATTGGAAGTTGTCAATCAGGAGGCTCTGTCGAGTGGAGGGATAATTGTTCATTCACCTGCGCAGATGGCTACCAGTTTGAGGCTGCCCCTCAGATGACATGTCAGGCCAGTGCAAATTTCTCAGAGGAAGTTCCAAACTGCATTCGTAAGTTTTGTAAAACTCATTCGAATATTACAGTATGTCAGTAGAATAATCAATGACATTGTGGGGTATGTAACTTTTTGGTATTTTGACTATTGACATTAAAATTGAAATAGTTGATAATAAACACCAAAAGATAACGCCTGTTTAGGGCATCAACCTCTAATGTTGCAAAACTGTGTAGGTACTATCATGAATCCGTTTGACCCTGTTTATAGCCGAGTAGCTGTTTAAAGGCGCATCAAGGATACAAAGAAAATTATAAATATATCCAAATGTGAACAATACAATTACCAGACATGAGGTGGTAAATGTTGACAAAATCTTTAGCAAATTACGAAAAAAAATGGGACCTCCGCACGTGCCCCCCAAAGACCCCCGTAAATGGAGCACGCGCACTACATAAACATACACAAAACGTGAGAGAAAGTAACCTCCTATAAATCTTAGTTAATCAATTGACCTAGCAAACGAAATTCCTTTACTTTAAAAAAAGGGACCAGTTTGTACGGGCCAAGAAATCGAATGTTGCGTATAAAGTCTTGTCCGAGCTTTGGCGTATTCTAGTTTGATATGGTACAGAAGTTCACCATGGGTATTTGTGCGCGAACAACGGAGTAAAAAGGTCATGCGTGTACGTAAATCGAGCACACGAACACAGTTCTCCTTCTTTGACGTCACAACATCCAAGCATATGAGTTCATAAGCATAGTTATGTAAACACAAAAACAGGTTATTTTGAAAAAAATGCATACATTTGACATTTTTGTGGAGATTAACCTTTGAGGGTATTTACTGAACAACATATTGTTGTTAAATTCGTTAATACAGTATTTTATTAAATAGTGCGTTTATAGGAAATTCCCTTTTCAACATCATTGAACGTTCATTCTGTAATAGCATTGTGCAGGGTGAGTTACGTCGGACCGGTCTCGGACCTTATGGGTAACTGTCCAGAAGGTAGTGATGTCACAGAGGGCACTCCGTGTCAGTTTGATTGCAGTACAGGCTACATCTATCCGATCCTGCAACAACCTGCAACTCTAACCGCCAGCTGGCCTCTGCTCCAGTGTGTCAGAGTAAGCACCTTTTACCTACCAAGTTGCTTGAAAGAACTCCATTTCTTTGTTTGGATAATTGGTAGCTGTCTTAGTAAAATGTAACATGCAAAACAAATGTTTGACAATTATTAAGATAATTACTAATTTAATTTGTTTGGTGCCAAATTAACAAATACTAACCTGGGTTCTCTGTGAGTTTCATTGAGCTTAATTGAGTTTGTCAATCATGATTTAAATAAATAATTTGCAGTAAATATCAAACTTTTCTGTGCAAGTTCATGTAACGTCTATGCACTAGCCGAAACTGAAATGTTAAACAAATGTTTTTAAAACATTACGTTATCGTTAATCGTTATCGTGACATCTTTTTAAGCAATGTTAATTAATACTACATGTATGTGAGATTGCGAACTAGATCCTTGGTTGCGTAACGTTATCAGTTCAGCCTTGTAGCCGTGTTTATAATCTTGTAATATGAACACAAAGTTTGGTATAAAACGTCATAATTTAACACCTTAGATGACGTGATTGATTCATCATAAGTCATATGACATTCAATATAATTAGTATATTACATGATCCCAAGAGACTTGACTTCAATAGCGCTTGCACTGCTCAAGTTGTGCGATTGTGACACTGATTGCGATGCCGGGAATGTGTTAATAATTAACACAAAGGATATTGCATTTGCATTGAAGCCAGGAATTGCACTTTGTCTTGGAGTGGACTTCTAGCTTATTTTAATAATGTGTTATTTTGGCGGGACAAACGTTCAATGAAACTCTGTAATTGTATTAAAGAGGTGGTATATCAAATAAATGAATAGTGATATAATTTCCGCCTACCTTGGTAAATAAACCAAATAGGCTGTCTGGTGCTTCGTGCAATATTCTGGGCCATCACAAGCAAACTCATTCAAGATTTCCAATCAATTGTATCTTATTTCCCGTATCAAATATTTAGGATTCCTCTTCTTTTTATTCCATAACAGTTGTAACTTGCGATGTCCCTGCCTATGATACGGTTGCCGGGTTAACTGGAAGTTGTCAAGCGGGAGGCTCTGTCGAGTGGAGGGATAATTGTTCATTTGCATGCGCGGATGGATATCAGTTTGACGGCGCCCTTCAGATGACATGCCAGGCCAGTGCAAATTTCTCAGAGGAAGTTCCAAACTGTATTCGTAAGTTGTGTACAACTCTTGTAAAACTTATGTTAAAATTGACCTAAATATTGCAAATCAACAACAGTGTGTGTATATGTGTACAGTGTATTTGGATAATTCATACTTGACAATGTTTAAATTGAGTTCAGTCATATTCTTTGAATCATGGACTGTTCATTCTTAAAGGGACTTTAAGAATTGTCCTAATCCTCAAAATCTAATTGGAATTCTAGCGGTTCCTTCGTACCTTGTTTTATTCGTATTAACAATAAAAGCATGGGACAGGTTCCTGTTTTTAAAATTTCCATTTCGTTCAAAATATATTTACGATCGAAGTGTTCGGATATGGATTATCTGCGGGACCTTTTCATCTGTGTACAAAGTAAGTGCAATGAATAAGTGAATATCACTTTGTATTTTCCCTCGTCTCGGCCAAATAACATCCAATTAATTGAAAATGTTGACAACTTATTACTTTCTTTCTGGATATGTAAAATCACACCAATACACATTAACTACCCATACTTGTTGTACTTGTCAACAAAGTTACTATATCCCTTTAAAAACAGTATTTCCATTGCTAAATTAACAAACAAGCCTACTGATGTAGGTTCGGCCGTTGCAAAACAGCTTGTCCGTGATGACAAATATTAATATGAAACAAGATAAAAACTAATTGCTGGTAGTACACTGTACATTCAAATGTCATCCTGGCTTGGCAAAGATTTGAAAAACTTCACAAAATAACGAAGGTGAAGCTTCCCCAAATTATGTCTGCTCTCAAACGGAAACAAACCGCAAAGGGATTATCAATATATTTGCTAATTTGTGTATCAACTGCATCAACAATGGGGAGATTCTCATTTGCCTATAAAGAATACAAAGCTCACGCTACAATAGTTTGGCAACCCGCTAGTTTTTCAGGTCATGCGCTCTCTTTTGCCGAGATCAAAAAAATACCCTTTTTTAACTTGGGAAATGACATAAAAAATGTCACTTCCCGTGACATCATGGCAGTTCAATCACTTCTGTGTGTATAGCATGTTGAAAAATGCCCATTGGCATGATAAGAAGAATTAGTACTAGGGCCTTGGGTGTCTAATCACAGCATGGCAGAAAGAAGTGCGTTCATAAGGAATTCACTATTTCTTTTAATTATCGTTACATTTTCATTCCGTAACAGGGTTGTGCAGGGTGAGTTACATCGGACCGGTATCAGACCTTTTGGGCAACTCTCTGGCCGGAAGTGATGTCACAGAGGGCACCCAGTGTCAGTTTGATTGTGATGCTTATGGATATGAGTTTCTCACCGACCATGTTCCTGTATGCAACTCTGATGGCCAGCTCTCCTCGTCACCCGTGTGTCAGCGTAAGTTCTTATTAGGCGTTTTGTCATTTATAACAACCGCGTCTTTCCCTAGCTTCCACGAAGTTCGCTTTTCTGCTAAAAGGAGGGATTATGCGAGCCAGGAAACTGAGAGCATGAATGTTGCGGTTTCTTATGAAAAGGGACGAAATCCGGTTGATTGTTATCACTCGCTGCCTCGCTGATTTCGCTGACCACTAGAATAGAACACATCTTCACAAATAGTACTTGATGGCCTTATATAAACCGAACAAGGTATATGTGTTGGTTCATACAATGTACATTCGTTAAAGAGACTTTGTATACCCACTTAAGCGTGGTTAATATCTATTAGTTACCATTGATCAAGTTTAAGTTTTGAATAGGGGGAATGATTGAATAGATTGCTTTTGTTGTTTAGCGTTAAGTCATTGCAGATTTAGTATGTTTTTGTATAGTTGTTTTTATAGTCATGGCAGTTTCCTAATGTTTTGTTATTGTTGTATTGATTTGAATGAAGGCAACAAGTGTACTGTAAACCAAAATATTAACGTTGATATACACTCTATAAATGTTGTATTGGAAACAGATTCAAGTGAATTGTTTGTATTTAAAGATGTAAATGAAAATGATGTACTAAAATTACTTTCAGATTTAGACCCTTGTAAAGCAACTGGCATTGATGGTATTAGTGCTTCGCATTTGAAACTTGCAAAAAATGAAATATTGAAAAGTATAACAACATTAATTAATCTATCATTAAATTCTGGAATATACCCAAATGAATGGAAAAGTTCAAAAGTAAGACCTATGTATAAAAAGGGTGCAAATCAAAAAATAGACAACTATCGCCCTATATCTATATTACCAGTAGTAAGCAAGATAATAGAAAGAATAGTCCATAAGCAGCTTTATACGTACTTATCCTCACATAGTGTTTTGAATGACTCTCAATTTGGATTTAGACCTGGCCATTCAACGTCAGCAGCACTTGGTTCTTTGACTGATAGTTGGTTGAAATCAATTGATAGCGGACATGTAATAGGTTCTATTTTTATTGATTTAAAACGCGCTTTTGACACTGTCGATACGGAAATCCTACTTGTCAAGTTACGTAAGATAGGCTGCTCTGACCCTGTTATAAATTGGTTTAACTCCTACTTAAATAACAGGAGTCAAAGAGTTATAATCCGTGACACTCTATCAGATGAAAGGTCTCTATCCCTCGGGGTACCACAAGGGTCCATATTAGGACCTCTTTTATTTTTGATTTATATTGATGATTTAGTGATGGCTTTGAAACATTGTCATGTAACCATGTATGCTGATGATACAACACTTTATTATAGTAGTTCATCTGGAATTGATATTCAAAATAGATTACAAGAAGATATGAATAATGTTAAATTATGGCTCTATGCTAATAAATTGACATTAAATGTTGATAAAACTAAATTAATATTTATAGGTACTCCGCAAAGATTAATTGATAAGGGAAATGTGCAAATAAAATTTAAAGGAACAATTATTGAACAATGTAAAAGTATTAAATGTCTCGGAGTAATTATTGATGAACATTTAAATTGGTCAGAACATGTTGATTATTTATGTAAAAAGGTATTTTTTAGTTTAAGTATGTTAAGGAGAATAAAGCCTTATGTTCCAAAAGATACTATGAAATTATTATATTTATGTTTGATTCAATCTCAAATTGATTATTGTTGGGAGATATGGGGGGTTCATTCTATTCATCAAACAGAACGTATTATTAAATTACAAAAAAGGGCCGCAAGGATGATTTTATGCTGTAATTTTCATACCCCGTCCAAGGACATGTTTAATCAGTTAAAATGGCTACCATTTAATGATCGTGTGACATATTTTAAATGTGTATTTATGTACAAATGTATTCATCGTCTTTCCTCTAATTTTTATTATGATTCGTTTGTTTTTGTTTCTGATACTCATTCATTTAATACTAGACACGCGGCAAATTTGAATTTGATTATTCCTAGGGCTCGCACAGAACAATATAAACATTCTTTATTTTATTCTTCTATATTCCTTTGGAATAATTTACCCATTGAAATTAAAACTTCAAATTCCTTGAATATTTTTAAACAGAAAATGAAACAACATTTATTCAAAAACCTTGCCATATAGTCTAAAATTGTAATGAGTGATATCTTACTATTAAGTATTGTTCAGTATTTTTATATTTGTTATTTAAGTGATGAAATAATTATGTGAGCAACATTTATGTTGTTTTTTATATTATGAATAAACCCTATTAGACTTTTTTTTTCTTCAAAATGTGTGTATATGAATTGCAGTATCTTGATATTTTTATTCTTTTAATGTAAACATTTATATATTTATGTACAATCGTAAAATTTATTTCAAATGTTTTTGTAACGATGTTTAAAAGTCATGTTTTTATAACAACAATGTTTGTATACTGTATCCCAGGGCCCCATGGGAGACCAACTTATTGTTGAATGGGCCACCCTGGTAAAATATATTGAAATAAATAAATAAAATAAATATTATGTATTGGCATGCCAGTTTCATTATGTTTTGTTTTTGTTGATTGTATAGTCATTGCAGTTTTTTAATGTTTTGTTGCTGTTGGTTATATAGTGATGACAGTTATTTTCTGTATTTTGGGGGTGTTTTGTAAAAAGTCATTACAATTTACTCATGTTTTTGTTGTTTTTTATCTGGTAGATCATGGTAGATTTAGTACGACCCTACCTGCTTCATGGCAGCTTTCTAATGTTGTGTTTTTGTTTTTTTATTGTATTTTCCTTGTAGCTATCACCTGCCCCGTTCAGTATGACCCCCAACTGCTTCAAGGTAGTTGTGCAGTGGGAAATGCCGTTGACTACAGCACCGTGTGTGATTTCCAGTGCATAGATGAGGACCTCAATATCATTGGAGACTCAGAACTCACCTGTCTAGCTACCAGGGTCCTGAATGCATCAATCCCAACATCGTCGGTAAAACAAAATACAGATCTGAAAAGACTAGGATTATAATGGGATATCCTAATTCCAGCTTTATTTTGGAAAACATAACCCTATATTACACAGATTAATGAGTGCCAATTATTGCATTGCTTACCAATGTAAACAGTCTACAGTTTTACGCAAAGTTATCAATGTCGCTATGGAAATATGTTTAACCACACCCTCTAAACAGATCCTGCGCCTTTCTCTATAAAAGTTGATTTAATTATCCTTGGGATTGGCCCAGTTTATAAAGCTTCTGACTAATCGAGCATTGAAAAGGGTTTCATGGGAACAACCACCATTCAAAGGTCTTCGTGGCTTGATGGTTTGAGCACCGGTCTAGCAATCCGGAGGTCTCGGGTTCGATTCCCGGCGAAGCCTATTTTTCTTTGCTCATTTTCAATCATTAATCATTTGTGTTACAGAGCCCAGAACTATTCCCTGAAATGCTTGGTTGTGGTCCATTGAGATTAAATGTTTTGTTTATAAATGCTACATTTAATCCTACAATAATGTCTATGTTCCACAGTCGACTGCACCAAAGACCCTTGCCTTAAAGGAGGAACATGTGCAAATGACACATGCTTATGTCCATTTGGATACACTGGGATAAAGTGCCACCTCTGTAAGTATGACTTGATTTATTAAAGTGCTTTATTATTACTTAATGAGTTTTTTCTGAATTTTTTTATTTGAGACTTCAACATCTAAAATCATTTCGAGATTCTTCTGAATTATGTTTGATAGTTGCATAGAAACGAACACAGATTACCTGTTGACAACATCGCAAATTATACGTATTAATTCGTACTGACCATTGAGTTTGACTACAATTGAAAAGCATTTCGGAACATTTGTCATATTTATTATAAGTATCTCCATAATTAAGGTGACAGTTGACAAATTCATGCCCATTGAATTCTCCTGTTTTCATATTATGAGCCAAACACCTGCACAAGAGACATGTGGATACTCCCAAGTCGTTTTGGTTGAAGTTTACAAAGTTGTACATTTGGATATAACATTGTCACACATGATATAGGGAAACATGGTGCTGACATCGGAACATCCACACAAGGACAACAATAGGACATAATTATTTTGAGACACCTTGACACAGAATATTGCAAAGTTTGTAAATTAATCCATCCATCGTGATGTGAACCTACCTCTCATGGTGTCTAGTGATCTGTCCCAATGCGTATGGTAGTAGTAGTCGATTTATATGCATAGTAAACGAGTTTGATAATTGAGAATTACCGCAGAGATTATAATACATTTGTGTATACTTACACAAGAAACACCATCGAAACGGTAGTCTAGACACTGCCATAGTCTGAATAACACAAAACAAAATAAATACAGGTACATTTTGAATTCCAGTAGCAAAATGTTTATTTATATTAGGCTATGCTATGCCTCTGCAAACGATGTGGGTGGAGGTATTACGTGTTAGGGTTATGTCCCTCTGTTAATGCATCCCGCTTTTTTCTTGCTAAATCTCGAGAACTTGTTGATGGATCAATTTTAAAGGCGACTCAAACGCTGTCATGTTCGCTTCCTGTTTATAATAAGTGCATAATTCCTGTCACACCAAGTCATATATTTCCTATCACCAATTATGTATTAAGTTTATTTTGTATATTTTGTAAAGCGCCTAGAGATAATTTTATATTAGGCGCTATATAAATCCAATATATTGTTATTATTATTATTAATCAATGTTTGTTAACTGCTTTCATCTGTTTTCACTGACCACTGGGGGCTTCCATGTTAGCCAACCGGTACCAAATGAAACATCATTTGATTCACACTAGCAAAAGTGGGTTACGTAACTACCGACAATTATAGTAGCATATCCAACAACGGCAGTCACGTAACCCGTTAGTGCACTCAGATGACGTTGCATATTGTACAGTTGGAAATCATGGCAACCTTTACTGATTAGTCAAAACTAAAAGTGGTTTCAAAATCAGTGATTATTTCCATTATTGGTGATACCAAACAGGAAATAAATGACTAGAATTGACAGACATTATGCACTTATCAGTAAACAATACACGACTATTCCATTGTTTATTTTTCCTAGTAAGATTGTCCAAGTCCTCAAAATATAATTGAAATGCTAGCGGTCCCTCATACCTTGTTGTGTTCGTTATAACTAAAAAAGAATGGGACCGGTTATGGTTTTTCAAATTTTCCTTTCGTTAAAAAGATATTTATGATTGAAGTGTTTTTATGTCAAATAATAAACGGATCGTCAGAATCGTGTACAAAATGAGTGCGATGAGCTAGTGAATGTCATTTTGCATTTTTGCTCATTACTCGGCCATGTAAAGTCCATTTAACTTGAAGTTTTCACACAATGACCAGTGGACATCTCAGATAACAACAATAAACATTGTATCAACTACTCATCGCTTTTTGCACATGCCAACAAAGTTACGAGATCCCTATAAACTTGGTATGGGTGTCAATGATCTAATGGAAATATGGGGTTCCTCTGTAGTAGTCAAATCAAAATTGTGTACATTTGAAATTTATCTTATTTGTCGATGCAGTTGACTGCAGAGTTAACCCGTGTAAGAATGGGGGTATATGCACTGAGACTGGATGTGTCTGCGTTGCAGGATTCAGCGGCACATTTTGTGAATCTGGTAAGTGTCGTTAAATTTATTTCAATTCTATTTAGATTTAGGTTATATTATTTGTATAACAGCTCATACATAAAATGCATAGAAAATATATAAAGTTACTCGTGATTAGGCAAATATATATATGTATTAGCAATAATTTCGGAGGAGAAGCGTAATAGCTAAAAGGGTTATGTGAAAGTGATATACAGAAATGGGGAGGCGTGTTAACTAGCTCGTTGGTGCAGTATGTATGAAATATTCAATTCGCTGGCATTGTTTGCCATCCATGCAACTCAAGCTCACTCACTCTTTGTGGTAACGTGCCTTCTCCCATTCTTACACTGACAACATATTTGGGACAGGAAGATAAATAGGGGACTCATGTATGAGAGGTAGAAACATCCAATCTCCTTCTCCAAGATCTTAATCTCCTTCTCCAAGATCACGGTGTTAACCCGATTGAAAAACACTGCACATTAAAAACAAGTTATACTGCAATAATCTTTAGGCAGTACGCATCTAGAAGAAGAACAAGAAGAAGACGAAATGCTCAACACTGAGAAGAAACAAACATGTATGGCCTTACTGCAAGAATCTTTAGGTAGTACACATATGAAGAAGATACAGAGGAATCAGAAGAAGAAGAAATATTCAACACTGAAGAGAAACAAATGTATAGCCTTCTGTTTTAAGGCAATTTACAAATAACGTAATAAGTAAACATGCTTATTAATGTAGTTTATGTTTTCAACATAATCTCGTGATAGAAATTAATATTCATATAATGAAAAAATGCATTCATAGCAAAATAATAACTGATAAATCCGGAACATAGTTGCAGTTTTTCGAATATTAAAGGGGTAGTAAAGTGTTGGTAAGACTGAGCTTTAGTAACCAAAACCTGCACAGGTCCATTACATACTAATAGTTATAATACCACCATGCTCGAAATGTATAACAAATTACAGACAACTAAGTAAAAAGCCTGTTATCATTCAAAAGAGCCATTACAACACAACTGGGTGCTCTCTAAAATAACATTGTTGTCAACCCTTTTTAATACAAAATAGATCACCAACAACTATTTGAAAACCTCTTTTGACAATTTGTTAAAACAATTTTATATCATCAAATAAATCTGGGCCCCAGATTTATTCCGATCGGATATATTTATTGATATTCTAGCCGTTTTTTAACCGATTTTGATAAAATAAAGTTTTTTCTGGCATTACAAATGTATGCTCTATCAAATGTACACTCAGTTTTTAATTATCTCACAAACAAATATGTAGTGAAGCGCCCACTCTACCAAATGTAAACTTCCCCTTTTGATTAGAAAAAAACTTAGTATACATCTTTACAAAACTGTAGATAACACTCAGATTTTAAAACTACATAATAATAATTTGTTCAACTAGGAAATCAATAATATGTTTTATACAGGGGACAAAGTAAGGATGGAGAATTACCTAGTACATGATGGAACATTTTGTGAAAACTGTTTTGATCCTCCTTGATTTTTCCTCCAGATATCAATGAGTGTATAATTGAGAATGACCCGTGTAACACCAATCAGGATTCGTACATGATCTGCATCAACAATGTTGGATCGTATGCATGTAAATGTGAGGAGGGCTACCACTCTTTCAGCAGATCGAGCCTCTTGTTATCGTGAGTTACCATTTTAATTTTACTTTGAAAACCCTCCCTGTTTTATTGATATTGATTTGAGTGTGCAACTTTCGTCTGAAGTAAGCAACAAGTCATCTGTTTAGTCGAAATTAAACTTGCTAATACAATAAAGGTTCTGCAGATAATATACTTATCCAACGGTCGCAGCGACCATATATCAGTTTCAGCTGACTGTAAACGTTAGTATAATTACATTTAACGTTATTTTCAAGTCTTAAGGGCCGGTCACTTTTACGGTAGTGGACGTAGTTGAACGTAGTGGAGGCTAACGTAGTCGTAGTTGTATGTACCGGCAGATTATGTACCATAACGTAGTTGTCCGTGATGCTAACTAGGTATTAACTCGGGGGATCCGTGATCTCCGATTTGATTTTTTAACATGTTTGAAAGAGCGGTACGTTAAAGGCATCCGTGATGCTAAGGTACTAAACCGATGTCTAACGTACTTCTTAACGTACTCAAACGTACCCTAGAGCACTCTCACGTACTTTACTGTGTACAAATGGGTTAGAGTTAGAACTCTTGGTCCAGGCATGTTTCATCAACAAAATTTCACAGAACTGCTCTGTTTGAAAAACAAGCGCAAAATTGCCGTACTGGACCGCGGGCTGGCTGCATACTTCGTGCGGAGTTGCTAAATATATAGTGACGTTATTTAGCGTAGTCTAGCGTAGACTAGCGTATAGTCGCTACCGTAGTCTATCGTACCTGTACTCCGTACATGTCCGTGAGCGAGCTGCATCCGCATTAGCGTAGTCAAGCAATAGGTTATCGTACTTGAACGTACTTATTTGTACTCTTCTGTGGCTCATCGCCGTACCTTAACGTAGTTCAAAGTAGTTTAACTTTGTTAAACGTACTTACACCACGCCTGACCCGCACATAATTACCTTACGGATCACTACTTCCACTACCGTACTGGTGACTATTAAAGTGACTGGCCATTTAATCTTCTCAAGTTTGCTCTGAAATGGTATTTTGTTTCATATAAAAACAATAATATCGCAATATCTGAATGTTGTCTTTAAAAAGGTGGACAGTATTGGTAACAATGTTCAGGAAATACAACCGTTAAAGGAATCTTTTCTAATGAGAATTCTCTTATTTTAGTGACTCCCACTGCAATTTGTCCAATTGGATATTGCTTGAATGGAGGTACATTCATTCAGGCTCCAACGTTCTACAGCTGCTCATGCACAGAGGGATATACAGGATCCAGCTGTGAAATATGTAAGCATTACATCTACTGGAACCTAATGGGCTATTTGTTAACTCATTGTACATGATGTATGCGTTGTGTATATCATGTATAAAAGTGAAACAAATTAGTCAGGGGATATCTAACTTGGTGCAAATCAATGCATTTCAGTGTTTGTATTTCATGTTATTGTAATATAACCAAATGGCATTGTCCGATGTCAACTGCCTCGTCATCATAATGCCGATATGCCATTCTCACCTTAGAATAAACTATTGTAGTATGCCTTGCAATTCTTGAATCATAAATCAGTTCGATATCGGAAAGAAAGGACATCATGGCAACTTCAAACTGTGCAATATACAGTGCCTGACATTACTGCAATCATAATGGATAGGACAGCGTATAAGTTAAATGTCCTTTTCACCAGTTTGTGCAATAATGTATTGCCTTCCATGACCTACATTAAACACCAAGAATGAGGGATCATACATGATGTACCTTTTACCTTTTTGTATAGTACTGTAGACTAGCCTTCCATATATTAACGCGATAGGAGATTATTGGTTGAGAAAGCGCTACAAAACAAATACAATATTTGGAGATGAAAAAGGAAAACTTAATAAAATAAAAGCAAAACAACGTTTATTAGATTAAACATCTGTTAAAAAAACGACATAGACATCCATAAATAAAGTCTTTTAGAATATGATTGTATAACATATAATTTACTACATGTATTTAAAACCGATCATATGATGTCTAATTGTTCCATTGGATGACTTCATTTATCCAATCAATGAATCGTATTTGACCAAGTCAGATAAAGTCGTCTCTACTTTTTTCATCTTTAGCTCTTACGTGTGGTGGGGCAAT
The DNA here is from genome assembly GCA_037951105.1 of Echinarachnius parma. Classification (NCBI taxonomy): domain Eukaryota; kingdom Metazoa; phylum Echinodermata; class Echinoidea; order Clypeasteroida; family Echinarachniidae; genus Echinarachnius; species Echinarachnius parma. Next base: position 49,432 of record JBAMJV010005949.1, read on the forward strand.
CTGCTCAGACGCCGAGTACTGCAACAACGGACAGTGTACCTGCAGACCAGGGAATGGTGTCAGATCGGGCACATGCCAAAGTAAGACGATGGTCAATGATAGTTTGTTGAGTGATAGAGATGGGTGCGTTAACTTAATGTTGTCAATAGTTGAGTTACTTATACCTCATTTTAATTTGTAGTTTCTGCTGTAAATGCCTGGTCACTCAGGACACGACTAGACCCACGAATACAATACGCATTGGTACAAATCTATGGCAAGCCGTTTCTAACATTTATTCCTATTTCTTGATATCAAGAATTCAATTCTTGATATCAAGATATACTATTCCATTGTTGAGCATTGGTAATTCTTGATATCAATAAATGCATTCTTGATATAAAATAATATGAATCAATGTTAACACGGCTTGCCATAGATTCGTACCAATGCGTACTGCATTCGTGGGTCTAGTCATGTCCTATGTGACCAGGCATTTAGATGCTACACTTTCAAAAACAATTATGTCTGATTTAATAACAATTAATTACAAGAGAGCTACAAATAGTATCTGCAAGCATTTCTTATAAAACATGTTTACTTCTAAAGTACACAAAGTGTCGAAGTGCCCTTTTCTTTCTCAACTAACCATTTGTTTGGTATATTGTACTATTTTAAACAGTGTTACGTTTTGTTTTCTTATTTTATATCCCTACATGATGGTGTCGTGATCTTTGAAACAACGTCAAAACTAAAAACAGTGTTCACTGCTTGTGGTAGTCAGACGGCACATGCATAGGCCTATATGAATATTTTCCTGACACACACCCGATGGTGGGGAAAAGGATTTTCCTTTGATGATATTCATGTATCATTTTTACATAGATGGTAAAGTTTTCACATATATTAATTTTAAATGGTTTAATGGCATTCTGTTCGTCTATTTTGCCACTGTATTTGATGCATTCAGATCTATGCCAACCGGCTTGCACAGATCTGCAGATGGAAATGTGTACCGTGCCAGGGGGACCATGCCAGTGTCGACCAACATTTACAAGAGACTGGCGGGATAACATATGCAGAAAAGGTAATAATAATAATAATAATTGTGACCAGCGATAGCGAAACCCCGCACTTGTCGGTATTTCATGTTTTGAAGAAATGGGCATTTTAAAGTTCAGTGTTGGTAAAGAGGGCGCTGCACGAAATGATGTGTTGTGATATAATGAAAAATTGAGTATCATATTTGAAAGAGCATACAATTTTAATGACAAAATACACATGATCAAAGTCGGTTCAGAAAAGGCTGAAATATAAATACACATATCTTGTCTGAATACATCCGGGGATTCAGCCGCCCACTTTTGGGGCTTAAAACAAGAAATACATAAGCATAACATAACAATTATTATAACAATTAAAATGTGGTCAGCCAATCCCCCCCCCCCCCCCCCCCCCACATTCAAATTATTTCCGCGGCCCCTGGTAGGCATTTCAACAGAAGTTTTGTATTATGTTTAACTAACTTTTCACTCCATCATTATCTCTCTCTTTCTCTCTCCATTTCGCTTTCACCATTGGATCAACCATATACAGTGAACAAGCGTTTCTCAGTTTCAGTTGTTATTTTGGCAATAAATGGCATTCCTATAGAATTCAGCGTAGCGTTTTCAAATCCTGCAAGCACTATGTACAAGGAGACAGCGAAGAGGATTGAAGAAGCTGTGAGTATAGCCAGAGTACTAGTCTATTATGAGATGTAACAAACAAACACAAATAACATAACGTATGCATGAACAAAATATTTACACTCCTACTTTTAAGGCCTAGGGCCAGGAATCCACCTTAATACACATCTGACATACATGACAAAGGGCACTAGAACAGAATCAATAGATTTCTGAAGCTGCTACATTATGCAAATCTATTTTTAGATTTCTGAATTTGAACTTTATTTTCCGAAAAAAGCATACCAAATAGATACAAATATATGATTTATGTTCTATATTTTAAAATATAGAAATTTGGCCTTCACTAGCTGACACATTTAAACAAAATTACATTTGCATGGTAAAATATAAACGACTACTCATATATACAGAATATATATACGGAAACACGGGACATCAATCAGAATACAATACTAAAGAGGGGCGGCAAGTCAGTGGAAATGTACACATTTAAAAGCACCTGATTTAAAAAACCCACTCCGACTGTCTGCTATATACCTAAACAAAGATCACATATCAAGTGCAAAATATCATGCCAAAAATATATGTCCAAACGTTGAAAATCCTCAATCGAATATGAGACGTATTGGCTGGGATATTACCATCCCAATATATTGATTTCCATAGGAAATCACTAATTTTTTGCTCTGGTTCGTAACGTTATGAACCACAGCGATTTCCTATTGAAATACATTGATTCGGATTGGCATATCTTAGCCAATACTTAAAGGAGAAATTCAAAGGGAATAGAATCAAGTTATTATGGTTTATTTTATGATAGAATGAGTTATTAAAGCAATTTGTGCAGTTAACAAGTCATGAAAGTGTTCAGTTTCATGTTTTATGAAAATAAAATTTTAGTGAATTGACCCTCCCCTTTACCATGAAATCGGCACAGCAAAGTGGCTCTGTGCGTGACGTAAGAGCCGGGCTTTGTGCTCCCGACAGCTCTAGCTCGAACGGCGATCTACACGCAAATGTTCATAGAGTGGACGCAGTTCTACTCTCTCAAAACGATTGAATATTGCCTGAATAATCAATATCTGACACACAGTTGTCCTCCCATGTCCTGAAACATATCCTAATGTCAATATTCATGTCATTATTGGCATTGAAAAAGTGTCAATCTCCGTAAAATAACTGTTTACAACTCACCATTTTGCCGAATTGTTGTTCATATGTACACGGAGATAGTATGAAAAACAAATATATTATAGCTGTGTTTCAAAACAAAATTACCTAGTAGAATCATGTTCCGAGCTAGAATTGCCTTTGTTATAACAATATATAATATTTCTTATCCATTTCAATATGTCAATAACTGGTATAATTACATAGAATAGTGTATTTCTCACCGTTTTGTTTTGGTTTTGTTTCGTTTCGTAAAAGTTTCGTCCATCGAGAAATACATGCAAGCGCACGATCGTATACCCGGCCGTA